>ML364143.1:0-76623 GCA_005239505.1 Nicotiana paniculata | reverse complement strand
TATATATATATATATATATATATATATATATGTATGTGTGTGTGTGTGTGTGTGTGTGTGTATGTGTGTGTGTGTGTGTGTGTGTGTTGCGGTGTGCAACCCGATCCCACCATATATCAATATCAATATGATAATTCACCCTTATTTCACCATATAAATCCACCCTTATTCCACCTATTGCGGCGTGCAACCCGATCCCACCGTATTCCACCATATCAATCCTCCCTTTTTCCTCCTGCTGCAGTGTGCAGCCCGATCCCACCATATCAATACCAAACACTCAATGTACACAGTCAATTAATAGTCTAAATCACGAGGCTTTTACGATAAATAAATACCAAACTGAAGCAAGAAAAAGAAACCTTGATCAATGTCAAATCTACTCAATTAATACTACATAGCAAGACTAATCCAGCAATTTACAATGAAAAGGTGCAAACAAGTTGAATAAAGCAAATAACAGGGATCAGGGGACCGATGGAAGGATCTAACATAGTTAAAAGGAGAAGATATTGATTAACACGTAGCAGTTAAGCATGGAAGCATTTAGAGCATATAACAATTAAGGCAGGGACAAAACAATTAAAGGAAAGCAGTAAGTCAGGGAAAACAGAAAATTTGGCGATGTATAAGCACTCGTCACCTCGCATATACGCCTCTCACATGGATTTCACATAATCACATAGTCCAAGGGTTCCTACTTCCCTAAAGTCAAGGTTAGATACCACACTTACCTCGATCCACAAGCCACTCACTACTCAAGTACAACTTTTCCTCTAGTTTCCACCTCTGAACCACCCGTATCTAGCAATAGTTAACTTTAATAACATTAAATATTGCTAAAGAAATCAGTTTCAATACATAAATTTATGTTTCCCAAACTTTCCCCCAAAAAGTCAAAAATTGACCCCGAGCTCGCTTGGTCAAAACTCGAGGTTCGGACCAAAATCCATTCACCCATTCACCCCCGAGCCTGAATATGTAATTAGTTTCGGAATCTAACCCCAAATCGAAGTCTAAATCCCAATTTGCAAAACCTCCTAATTTTTCCAAAAATCCCTAATTTCTACCATGAAAGAACAAGGTTTAGGACTAGGAATTTAATGGGTGATGATGGAAATTGAAAGAAATGAGTTAAAGGATACAAAACTATGAATTTGTGTTGAGTTTCCCCTTCACAATCGCACCTAGGACGAGCTCTAATGGAGTGTTTGTGAAAAATGGGAAGAATCCCGTTTTTGGTTTTGCTTTAAGTGCTGAGCGTCAGGCCTTCTTCGCGTTCGCGAAGGGCCTGCAGCATTCGCGATGCACAACAACCTGAAGGGTTTTTTGCATTTGAAAAGAGTTGTATGCATTCGCGATGGTCTGTCCCCTTTAACCTTCACGTTCGCGAGCCTTGGCATGCGTTCGCATAGAACAACTTAATGATCCCCATCCCACCTCCAATACCCTACGCGTTTGCGTCTGGCCGATCGCGTTCGTGAAGAGCAGACCCCCCAGTGCTCCGCGTTAGAGACCATGGCCTCGTGTTCGCGTATAACAAACCATCCCGCAACCCAGCTTACACTTCGCGTTCATGAGAGAGCCTATGTGAACGGGAAGATGGAAACCAGAAGGTGCTTGAAGCTGGAGAAAACCAGATTTTTCTAAGTTCAAAACATCCCATAGCCTATCCGAAACTCACCCAAGCCCTCAGGGCTCCAAACCAAACATGAACACAAGTCTAAAAAATCATACGGACTTGCTCGTGCGATCAAATCATCAAAATAACACATATAACTACGAATTTATTACCAAATCACATGAAATTCCCGAGAACACTTTAAAATTCCTATTTTCACAACCGGACGCTCGAATCACGTCAAATCAATTCCGTTTTTCACCAAATTTCACAGATAAGGTATAAATATTATTTTGGACCTGTAGTGGGATCCGCAACCAAAATACGGGCCCGATACCAACAAGATCAAACATTAACCAAATTCTTAAAATAACTAGATTTTCAGTCTTTCAGTTTATAACAAAAATTCATATCTCGAGCTAGGGACCTCGGGATTCGATTCCGGGCATACGCCTAGGTATCAACTTTTAAGGCAAAAATTATTATTTTCATCAACTTTCAACGTAAAAGCTTTTCGAAAATACGCCCAGACTGCGCGCCCAAATCGAGGAGGGTAAAAATGGGATTTGAAAAGCTAAAGAGCGTATAATAAAGTTCTAAACACAAGATAACCTTTTGGGTCATCACAAAAAGACAACAGAAGGTGAATCTGGGCCAGCGAACGCCAAATATGTATACCTTGATGTATCCAGCCCCGCATATATCAATTGCAAAACCAACTCAATCGGAAGTACCTGGATCTGCACAAATATGTGCAGAAATATAGCATGAGTACACCACAACGGTACCCAGTACGTATCAATACTAACCTCAGTGGAGTAGTGACGAGGTAAGCCGAGACACTCACTAGACATAAAACCTGTGCAAGATATTAAAATAAATCTAACAATGGAAAGAACATCAATGTAAAGCTAACATCGTAGAGAATGATTAATATAAAACCAACAAAGGAATAAGAGAAACACAATTGGCAACAAGTAGTAAATAGGTAGTGAAGCATCAACATATTCAGAATACAAACAAAATATGGATGAACTCAACTAAGGAAACAAATGACAATTCAAAGGATCAAATCATTCCCAACACATAACTTACAACAAGAATTACCCCGAGGCAACACACCTTGCAACGACAAATCATGAGCCACAATTTCAAATCTTAAACGTATGGAACCTCGTGCCCACAATGAAAATTACCTTCGCATGAAAAAGTGTTCGTGCTACCATGTACATTGTATCCGTGTCAAATATCAAATAAAATATTCGAGAGATTTATTAAATACAATAAGGCATAATAACAAATCTTGGATAGGTAAGACGTTAACTGAGATAATGAGTTTATATAAGAAATCAAATAAAGCAAAATAAAGTACAGTTTATACGAAATAGAGTATCATATGAGTTTAGATAGTAATCAATAAGGTAAATGATAATAACATTTTTATACAAAGTATAACATCAAATAAATTGATGAATTAAGTATAGAATTTATTAAAGTAAATTGTGGTAACAATTTTAAGTAAAGTAAACATAAAATGGGTAATGAGTTTGATTTGAGAACCATTTGATGTAGGCATGATGACAATCTAAATATAGTAAAGTACCGAGTGAGATGACGAGTTTTATCTTAAGAGTCATGTAAAGTAAAGCATGTGGACAATTTCTTTATTTAAAACTCTTTTGTTACCAATAACTCGGCAGAATATGAGATGATAACTCCCCACAATAAATTCATCTTGACAATCAATTCACCAAGTAACAATGGAGGCATAGATTGGCACATTAAAGTAACACAATAGATCACGTATCATGCATGACTCACACAAGCAGTCACTATTGTTCCAACGCTGGAATAACAACGCTCAACAAAATACGATAAAAAATAAAAGTGTAATGATTTAAGAAAAAAATAATAACCGTTCAACCAATCAAAAATACAAGTGGAATTATTTCAGTAAAAACAATAACCATTCAACCGATAAACCCTCCAACATAGAATATACCATGAGAATCATAACCGAGAATAACTTTAATGTCACAAACATTTACAACATATCAATCCATTGTGGCGTGCAACTTGATCCAACCTATATCATATCATCCGTCCTTATCGCTCCATATCATATATTTTCATCTCATTTCAATACCGTTGCAATGTGCAACGCACTCCCCAAGAAATATGAATTAAACCAACAACAACAACCAACTACGACGTGTCACAAAAATTAAACGCAATAATGAAGCTAATCAAAGAAGTCACACGCGGATGAAATCGTTACATGATAATTCTCAAAATCAAATAACAAGTAATAACAATTCATAAGTAAGGACACGATTACCAAGAACTAATTAACAATTAAGGCATGTAATGGATAAGACATGAATTCAACAAGTAATTGCAATTATTAATTAAAACATGTAAGAGAAAACTTGATAATAAAAGATAGAACATGTACTAACAACTTTAATTAAATGCAAGAAAGAATCCTAAGATTTTAAACCGGTCAATACCACATATAAGCCCATGTACACACTCGTCACCTCGTGTACACATCTTCCACATAATTCAAATAGTAAATCCAACTCAAAATCCTAAGGGGTAGTTTTCTCCATGCAAAGTTAGGCAAGATACTTACCTCAATAAGGACAAATAAATACTCAAAATAGATTTTCATTTAAAATTCACCTCCACTCAGCTCAAATCTAGAAAAAAATTAACTTAATAATATCAAATGATGCAAGAGAAACCAATTTCAATTAACAAAGCTACGATCTTTACACAATTCTCAAAAAGTCAACACAAGTCAACCCCAAGCCCGCCTGGTCAAAACCCGAGTCGAAGGATAGGTCTTGACTACCCATAGCCCCACGAGTTCATATATGTAGTTTGTTTTCAAATCCGAGTCCAATTCAACTCTCAATTCTCAAATTTTATTTTTCAAAACATAGACAAAAATCCCTAAATTTCCCTTAAAATCCCATGATTTTGATGTTAAATCTCATAAATAATCATGTAATATTATTGAGAATTGATTAAAATAAATTACACAATAGTTTGGTATAAAAATATCTCCACAAAATCGCCTCCTACCGAGTCTAAGGTTCAAAATATGATAAATGAAGCTAAGTCCCGAAATACTCAGCTATTAACAAGATGCAGATGTCGCATTTGTGACCTAGGGTTTGCAAATAAGAACCCTTGCAAAAGTGGAGAAGCCTTCTCAAAAGTTAAGCTTGAACAGTTCTGAACCCATCACAAAAGCGACAAAAGTGTCGCAATTGCGAACACTGGCTTTTTCGTAAAAGCGGCCAGTTGGCCGCAAAAGCGACCCCATCCCAACCCAGGCCTTTATAACAATGCGACTTGTAGTTTGAATTTTGCAGGCCTCAGTCAACTTGGCAATAGCAAGGGGAAAATCACAAATGCGGTGGTCGCTAATGTGACCAAATCCTTGCAAATGCGAGACCAGAACACCAACAAAATTTGCACCTCTCGAATTCTCTGAAATGCGTCTGAAATTAACCGAGCCCCCGGGGCTCCACGCTAAATATTCACACAAGTCTAGAAACATCATACAAACTCAGTCGCGTGATCAAAATACCAAAATAACATTTGAAACTACGAATCGGACACCAAAACGCATGAAAATCACAATGAACTTCAAGAACCTCTAGAATTACGACCGAGTGTTCGAATCATATCAAACCAACTCTAAATGACACCAAACTTTGCAGACAAGTTAGAAATAGTAAAATGGACCTATTCCAAGTTCCAAAACCAAAATTCAAACTCGATAGCCGTAAAGTCAAACCATGGTCTAAGTTAGGAAATTCTTAACCTTCAAATTATCAATTTTACCAAATAGCGCCAAAACCTTTCGGGAATATCCAAATGAAAGTCCAAGCATACACCCATGTCCAAAATCGTTATTTGGACCTAACGGAACCATCAAAACTCTGGTCCGAGGTTATATAAAAAAAATCAAACTTGGTCAACTCTTTGAACTTAAAGCTTCTTAGTTGAGAATCAATCTTCCAAATCAATTCCGAATCACCCGAAAACCAAGACCGACCATACACGCAAGTTAAAATACGTAATATGAAGCTACCCAAGACCTTAAACTGCCGAGCTGAATGCAAATGCTCAAAACGACCGGTCTGATCGTTACATCCTCCCCAAACCAAACATGTATTCATCCTTGAACGTGCCAGGAATCATTCCAAAGCTATCAAATCACTGCATGAGATCACCATACATATACCAGCGGGTAATCCCACATCACCTGAATCCATGTAAGCATGAAAACACAACTTAACTAAAGATCTTACTTTATCCTTAGCCTTATAACCTTAGAAGCCAATCATCAACATTTGAAGCTCATCATAAGACCCGAATCTCACATCAATACATTGAATAAGACTGAACAAGCTGAATCAAGCCACAACCGTACCCCTAAGGTATAATCACATGACCTCATAACTCAGATGCCTGTGGAAATAACTTCCGACCACCATAGGGGCCCAATAGCAATCTCGGTGTCGGTAATACACTTCATGTTAAATAAAACCTCATTTTGGACCTTCGCAATGCTTCTAGTGATACAAGAAACATGCAGAAACTCATAACTACCCATGAAATTAACAAGTAAAGAAGCATTCTCGTACAACAAGAACCATTTCCCAATTCTGAGTGGAAATATGGTATCATTATTCCAAACACTCCTCATCCTGATACAATAGTGCAACTCTCAGGTTAAAATTTGACGAGCGCAAAACTAAATACGAAATTATTGCTCGCTAGCCAAAGATAGTATAGTTTAATTATCATCTCCATTGGGATTGAATTTAAACAATGCTCACGTAATTTGTAGCTTAACGCTATTCAACATGTTTAACACTTTAGTTTGGATGATTAATAACTATACTTAACTATGAAACTAAAATAATTAACAATTGATCACAGAAAGACAAGAGTCGAGCAATGCCGAAATATCAATAGGAGAAAAGGGTCATGATCGGATAGGTGCAAGATAGTTATTTGGGATCTAACTATAGTTCAATTCACTCTAAAGTTCTAACGATTCTCATGAATTCACTCGATGATTAGTTCAAACATGTAGTCAAGACTCCTCTCTCGATTAAATCTTAACTCTACGAGGTGAACTAATATAAGCACTGTGAACATATGCAAGCATGCATTAATGGATTAGTCTTCAGGAAATTGTCTCTCGAATATTCTCCTAACTTGATTTAATCAACAATTCAACAAGCTCTTTCGATTACTAAAAGAATCTATGAATTAAACCAAATAAAATAGTGCAAAGATAATCACTAAAATATTCCTCTTTCGATTAAATAAAATGGTGAATAAAGTTGCAATAAATTCAAAGCTACATAAACGAATTCAAGCAAAGAACTAGAGTAAAAATCCATAAATACAAATTAAAACTCCATATCCGTCAAACCCTAAGGTAAACTACTCCATATTCAAGCAGAAATTCATCACAAATAAAGTTGAATAATAAGATAACATGAATTCAATCCAAGCTCGAGCGTTGAGTTGAGGAAAGAATGATGAATCCTTGTTCTTTGAGTCTCCAATGTTCTTCCAATCTTCCAAAGGTCAAAGTCCCTTAAAAAATGCGTTTCTAGTGTATTTATACCAAGTAGGAACGAACCCGGACGAAACTAACCTCTTTGAGTCGAAGTGGGAAAACCTGCAAACTTTTTACACTTTATGCGTCGCACCATGCGTCGCATTAGTGTAATTTACTCAGTTGCAAACTCTCTGAACTCTGCTTGTCTGACAGACTTTGGCAGTAATGCGTCGCACTATGCCATGCACCCTGTGTCACATTAGTGTATTTTTTTCAGACCTAAAAACTCCAAATCTCTGAACTTCTGACGAACTTTTTAGACTAATGCGACGCTTAATGCCAAGACTTATGCGACACACTAGTACATTTTGCTCCAGCTCATGCGCTTTCTTCCAACTTTCATATATAACACATGTCCTCAAGCCCCAGATGCGATCCCAGTTTAATTCTTTGGCTTTTACTCAGACTTCAAAGCTCCAAATTATTCGATTTATCTTCAATTTATCTTTTTAATTCGGAATTATTTCCTGCAAGGCATAAAACATGTATAAGTGCAAATCACCATCATTTAAGCTCAAACACACGTAAAATGCTGTAACTAGAGTGTAAACTACGGCTAAAACATGGGTTTCTAGCCTACTAGCATCAAGAAACCTCATCTCATCCATACAAGCCGCCCAACTGACAAGTCACACCAAAACCACATGGATTCTCACACAATACGACATGTACACCAAACAAGCAATAACTCAGAAAGAAAGTATCTAACAATCGAAAGAAAACAAGGTACAAGGACTAACTAACAAGTATAATAGATATAACAACAAAATTATAATTTCATTAACTCATCCCACAAAAGGAAAATAAAATACGAAATAAACATAAGGAAGGGTATCCCACATAACTCCGTCACGGCGCGTAACCCGATCCCAAATACATATCCACATAGGGATACCTATCGAGCCAAAATGCTCGGCCTCACTAATCACATGTATTCTAACATCAAGCACGATGGAGTGCACAAATATAACCGTGAAAAGATGAATAGGAATAATACAATACAGGGAAAGAGCAAGAACTACTAAGATGCAATAAGCAAATCAACATCATGGGTCCATCTTGACCATATCCCCAAAAGGCCTGAATGCGATTACAACATGTGTGCGAATAATCATACAACCTCACAACCCATCATAGTATAAGAGAGAAGCACATAACATAGACTGGGGCACGAATAACATCCATTCTGCCTGGTAATATACCCAAGGTAGCAATTGCATAAGAGTAACCAAAATTTGATCTGATATAGAATATACATTCTCATTAGGCTAACAAATAGCCCCAAACTATATTTCGATCATCCCCACATAGGTAAATAACCTTCCAAAAGTCCATAACAGCCTATCCATAACACATGCCATCAGTTATCCAATTCTCAACATATTTCCACAATTTGCAATCAAGGAATAGTTTGCCGACGAGGACACCCAACCCCTAAACCTCATGAATACCATAATCTGCATACCTGATCATAACTCCTCTACTCAAATGGCTGATACATCACTCATACTCCATTATCTTACGGAAAGCACCCATATAGATCTTCCATGCAGCATAGCAAAACCTAAATCTCAGAAGCCCAATACCAGGCGATCACTGTAACACTAGTCAAGCATCCACAAGTCAAAACACAACGTGCCTCCTAAAGTGAATGTTCTTATCATGCTATATCCAATAGTGCCAAAATTCTCTTAAATTCTGAAATCGTCCATGACATTTAGGACTCGTGACCCCATCAAGGAGAAAACCATAATGCGCAACATATTTCTTATGCCAATAGCAGACAGTCGGCTCAAGCCGTGGTCAATACGATCGAGAAATCTCCCAGACCTGTCCGTACATAACTAAGCCATCAGAACTGCCACAAAACACCGGTAAAGCATTACCACCCCAAAAGAACCAATTACCTTTATTGCTATGCTGACCCAACACCATCGAGCTGACTAATTACCTTTAAAGCATTAACACTTGTCCTTATCGGTATACTATGATCCCAAACCAAAGCTCACTCCATGAGATCCTAGCAAAAACCACGTCGTCTGGAATTCCATAGGCTGTTGTATTTCCTCTGAAGCACCCAACACTACCTCAACCGAGGTACCCACTCTGAAGAGACCTTCTATGAATTTGAAGCTGTTACTCTAACCCCTATGATTCTGAAATGTAGAATTACTAATGAAACAAAAATACCGCAAGTCCCAGCACTATCCGATGCAAATTTCAGACCTTAGCTATATATAATTTCAGGGAGCCTTCAATACCACATGTACACCTCAGGCAAAACTGGTATAACACATGACCCTACAATCTGACCGTCGATAGTGGACTCCCTCACTTGGAGCGAAGCCGTATGAAATAACATCCGATGATCCATAATACCAAACTTCATATCTCGTAGAACGCTAATCATAAGATGCCTCAAATCATGTACTAAGCGCATGTCCATCCCTGTGACAGTCAAACCCATTTCCTCAAGTGTCTTGAATGATAATATGTACCTTTCACTGAGTAGAATACAAACCACCTAGTCTCTAGTACCACCAACTATCCTCAAACCAACATTCATCTCACGACCCTACCACGATCACGATGTATAGGCAACTAATTAAGTCCTTCCATGATTGCACCCACCAACCAGATACAAGAACCTGCTGCATCCCACACTTGAACAACTGAAGATCTACTAACACGTCCCCATCCTCAGTCTAGTCAACACGTTGAGACAATGATCAAGCATCCTTGGCCACCTCGTAGCCCATCTGTATCATCACAAACAATCAGAGTACAGCTGCTATCGGATGCACAATATCATACACAAGTGAATGCAAAGGAATATAAAATATATGCTTCAAGCTGAATCAATGCCGCACGATAAGGATGAAAAAAGTGAAATTTCCTAATAGTTCTATAGCCTCCCGAAGATAAGTACAGACGTCTCCATACTGATCCGCAAAAGTCTACTAAACTTGCTTATGACTCGTAGCACCTATGAACCTAGAGCTCCGACACCAACTTGTTACGATCCAAAATCCCACCTTAGGAGTCGTGATGGCACCTAGTCTCTAAGACTAGGTAAGCCTAACACATGAAGAGGATTAACATAATTTAACCAACTTAACTGCAAAACATTAATTAATAACTAACATAACATAGCTGAACCAACATCAGTTACACGATCCCAAAATTGTTAGTACAAATCATAAGCCTTTCTAAGAGTAACTAGGAATATCAAGTACACCACTATCCTAGAACAATAGAAACAACGGAAATGGAAGACAACAGGTGACTCCGGGCCTACGAAAACCAAACAAGTATACCTTGAAGTCTCCAGCCATGCAAGCATCAATTTTGAAAACCAACTCGATCAGAAGTACCTGGATCTAAACAAAAATATGCAGAAGCGTAGCATGAGTATACCACAGCGGTACCCAGTAAGTATCAAGACTAACCTCAGTGGAGTAGTGACGAGGTAAGTCGAGACACTTACTAGACATAAAACCTATGCATGATATTAACATAAATCTAATAATCTAAAGAACATAAATGTAAATCTAACATCTTAGAGAATTATAAATATTTAACCAATTAAAAGAATAATAGAAACATAATTGGCAACATGCAGTAAATGGGTAGTGAAGTAGCAACATATTCAAAACATAGATGAAACATGGATGAACTCAATTAAGGAAACAAATGACAATCCAAAGGATCAAATCATTCCCAACACATAACTTACAAGAAGAATTACCCCTAGGTACCACACCTTGCAACCACAAAGCATGAGCCACAATTTCAAATCTTGCACGTACGGAACCTCGTGACCACAATGACAGTCAACTTTGCACAACAAAGTCCTCGTGCTACCATGTACATTGTATCCGTGTCAAATATCAAATAAAATATTCGGAGGTAAGGCGTCAAATGAGATAATGAGTTAATTTTAGAAATCAAATAAAGTAACATAAAGTACAGTCTATACAAAATAGAGTATCATATGAATTTAGTTAGTTATCAATAAGGTAAAGGAAAATAACATTTTATAACAAAGTATAACTCAGATAAATTAACGAATTAAATATAAAATTTGTTGAAGTATAGTGTGGTAACAATTTTAAGTAAAGAAAAAGATCAATCGGGTAAGGAGTTTGATTTGAGTACCATTTAAAGTAGGCAGGATGACAATCTAAATAAAGTAAAATATCGAGTGAGATGACGATTTTTATCTTAAGAGTCACATAAAGTAAAGCATGCTGATAATTTCTTTATTTAAAACTGTTTTGTTACCAATAACTCAATAAAATATGGGATGATGACTCCCCACAATAAATTTGTCTTGACAATCAATTCACCAAGTAACAATGGAGGCATAAATTGGAAAATTAAAGTAACATAAACAATCACGTGGCATGCATTACTCACACAAGATGTCACTATCGTTCCAACACTCGAATAACAACAGTTAACCATATACGATAAAAAATACAGGTGAAATAATTTAAGGAAAACAATAACGTCAACCGATAAACTGTTTCAACAGAGATTATACCGTGAGAATCACAACCCGAGGATAACTTTAATGTCACAAACAATTGCAACATATCAATCTGTTGCGGCGTGTAACCCGATCCCACCTATATCTTATCATCTGCCCTAATCAATCCATATCATATATTTTCTTCTTATTTTAATACCATCACGGTGTGCAACCTTCTCCCCAAACAATATGAATTAAACAAAAAACTACAACCAACTATGGTGCATAAAATATTAAACACAATAATGAAGCTAAACAAAGAAGTCACAAGCGGATGAAATAGTAACATGATAACTCTCAAAATCAAATTGCAAGTAATGACAATTCATAAGTATACAGTTACCAAGAATCAATTAACGGTTAAGGCATGTAACTGATAAGGCATGATTTCAACAAGTAATTATAATTAACAATTAGAGCATGTAAGAGTAAACTTGACAATAAAAGATAGAACATATACTAACAACTTCAATTAAATGCAAGAAAGTAGCCCAAGAGTCTAAACTGTTCAATACTACATATAAGCCAGTGTACACACTCGTCACTTCGTGTACACGTCTTCCACATAATTCAAATAGTAAAATCAACCCAAATCCTAAGGGATAGTTTTCTCCACGCAATGTTAGGCTAGATACTTACCTCAATAAGGCCAAATCAATACTCAAAATAGGTTTTCCTTTAAAACTCACCTCCGCTCGGCTCAAATCTAGCAAAAACCGACTTGATAATATCAAACAATACAAGAGAAACCAATTCCAATTAACAAAGCTATGGTCTTTACCTAATTCTCCAAAAGTCAACAAAAGTCAACCCTGGGGCCGCTCGGTCAAAACCCGAGTTGAAGGGTAGGTCTCGACTACCCACAGCCCAACAAGTTCATGTATCTGATTTGTTTTCAAATCTGAGTCCAATTCAACTCTCAAATCATAAATTTTAAAATTCTAAAACATAGACAAAAATCACTAAATTTTCCCTTCAAATCCCATGATTTTAATGTTAAGTATCATAAATAATCATGTTATGTAATTGAAATTTTATTAAAATATCTTACCCAATAGTTTGGTATGAAAATCTCTCTACAAAATCGCCTTCCACTGATTCTAGGTTTCAAAATATGATAACATGAAGCAAAGCCCCGAAATACTCAGCTATAAATAAGCTGCAGATGTTGCATTTGCGACTTGGGGTTTGCAAATGCGAACCCTCGCAAAAGCGGAGAATCCTCTGCAAAAGAGAAGCTTGAACAGTTCTGAACCATTTCAAAAGCAGCAAAAGTGTCGCAAATGCGAACACTTCCATTTCGCAAAAGTACCAAGTTGGTCGCAAAAACGACCCCTTCCCAGCCTAGGCCATTATCGAAAATGCGATCCGGAGTTCGCAAATGCGAATGCAGGCCTCAGTCAAATTTTCAAAAGCGAGGGGATACTCACAAATGCGGTGGTTTCAAAAGTGACCAAATCCTCGCAAATGCAAGACCAGAACACCAGCAAAATCTGCACCTCTCAAACTCTCCGAAATGCGTCTGAAACTCACCTGAGACCCCGAGGCTCCACAAAAAACATTCATACAAGTCTAAAAATATCATAATAACTTGCTCACATGATCAAAACACTAAAATAACATCCGGAACCACGAATCGGAAACCAAAACGCATGAAAATCACAATGAACTTCAAGAACCTCTAGAATTGCGACCAAGCGTCCCAATCATATCAAACCAACTCTAAATGACACAAAATTTTGTTAGACAATTTCCAAATATCAAAGCGGACCTATTCCAAGTCCCAAAACCAATATCCGAACCCAATAGCCATAATAACAAACCATGGTCAAACATAGGAAAATTGTAAACCTTCAAATTGCCAAATAGCGCCAATACCTTTTAGAAACATCCAAATGCAAATCTGGGCATTCGTCCAAGTCCAAAATTATCATTCGGACCTAATGGAACCGTTTAAAACTTCGTTCCGAGGTCAATACACAAAATCAAACTTGATCAACTCTTCCAACTCAAAGCTTCCTAGTTGAGAATCATTCTCCCAAATCAATCCCGAATAACCCAAAAACCAAGAACGACCATACATGCAAGTCGTACTATGTAATATGAAGCTACCCAAGATCTTAAATTTCCAAATTAAATGTAAATTCTCAAAACGACTGGTCGGGTCGTTACACCACTAATATGGCTTTGTTCCTAATCACATTTCCATCCTCATTCAACTTGCTTCTGAATACCCATTTGGTTATAACAATTATAGCATTCACTAGCTTAAGCACTAGTTTCCATAATTTATTTTTGTCATTGATGAAGTTCATCTTTCATAGCTTGTATCTAGCTGGAGTCTTTTAAGGCTTTCTTTGGTTCAACTTGAGAAATGAGTGCAATGTTAGACTTTTTCTTGAGATCTCCTGTGGTTTTCATTCCATCGTTTGGATTTTTATGATGAATTTATGTGGATATTCGGGTTCACTTCTCTATTCATTTGGTCTTGTTTCGTTATTATGGTAGTCAAATTCTTCTGAGGTTCAGCATGATTTACGACATGTTCATTATTCGACTCGGTGTGTTCATTACTGCCATCAGTAAATTTCTGTGATTCATTCGTCTGTGATACGCCTTCATTGATGTCTTCATCACCTGCAATGGTTCCTTTCTCGACTATAGTATTATTATCATCAAAGATAACATGTACGGATTCTTCTACAGTATTATTATAAACTTTGAATGATGTACTGTTATTTGAGTAACCAAGAAATATACCTTCATCACTCCTCGGATTGACTTACTAAGAATAGCCTTACCGTTGTTATGGATGATATATTTTCTTCTGAACGAATACAAGTAGCTTATCTTTGGCCTTTTTACTTTCCACAGTTCGTATGGAGTTCTCTTTAGGATAGGTCGTGTGAGACATCTATTGAGAATATGACAAGCTGTGCTAACTACTTCTTCCCAAAAGTGATTTGGTAAGGAGTGTCCCAATATCATTGTTCTGGCCTTATCTTGTAGGGTTTTATTTTCGCATTCAATAACTCCATTCTATTGAGGTCATCTAGGAGTTGAGAAGTTGTAAGTGTATACTTGGTCGTTGCAGAATTCTTCAAATGATTTGCTCTCAAATTCACTTCCATAGCCGCTTGGAATGGTTGAAATAAGATACCTTTTTTCTCTCTCAATCCTTTTGCAGAATATCTCAAAGTTTTTCAGGGCCTAGTCTTAGTGAGATAAGAAATTTACCCATGTAAAACGTGAGTAGTCATCAACGATAACAAATGCATATCGTTTACCTCCAATACTAGCATTTCTAGTAGGTCCAACTAAGTCCATGTGTAGTAACTGTAAGGGCTTGGTTGTGGACATAATATCTTTGGGTTTGAAAGATTTTCTGGTTTATTTACCATGTTGGCATGCATAACATAACTAGTTTTTATGCTCAGGAGATTATAGTTGAGTCCGTCCAAAAGATACAATTTTGTAATATATTGATGGAACAGTACTGGTGGCAACAATCATACCTTTTGAATCATCACCAAATTTGATATTTACTCCATCTATTTTTGTGACGTCTTTGATAAGATTCTTGTCGTCTGTCGTGTGACTGGAACACGCACTTCTAAATACCATTTGCCTTTTCAACTCTTCATGTGGTGTTCCTGCAAGATAGAATTATTACCTTCCTTTAGGCACCCAAGCTTTCTTGGATCCTTGTTGGTTAGTTCTCGTAGTATCAAGACTATTTTTGGGTTTCCAAATCCATAATGAAACATTTGAATTACAATATCAATAAAAGGAATCCTTATGATGATTAAATTTATTGCAATAATGACAATCAATGATGTATTTTCACAAGATCTACTAGTGGTGTCTTTGCTAGTAGTTTCATTTCCCGCAAGTCTTTTTCCCTTTGACTTACAGTCTCCTGGTTAGACCTGACCGAACTGTGATCGGTGAATTTGTGCATGCCATTTAGTTGCAATTGCAATTCCCGAATATAACGACCCAACCAGTTGTTTTTAGCATTTGCATTTTGTTTAGCTGTTTGAATTCTTGACTACATTCATATGATGTATTATGCCTTGTGTAAATCGTTGGTTTTGATTTCCAGGTGGTTCGGGATTGATTTGGAACAATGATTCTCAACTAGGAAGCTTTAAGTTAAAAGAGCTGACCAAGTTGGATTTCGTATATATGACCTTGGATCGGAGTTTTGATTGTTCTTTTAGGTTTAAATGGTGATTTTGGACTTAGGTGTATGCCCCTATTTGCATTTGGAAACTCCTAAAAGGTCTCGACGCTATTTGGTGAAAGGTGGCGATTTGGAGCTTTGGAAAGTTCATAGATTTGACTGAGAGTTGAATTTGATGATATCGGGTTCATATTGGTTTTCCAGGAATTGGGATAGCTTCTTTAAGTCATTTGGGACTTGTGAGCAAAACTTAAGGTCATTCTGAGTTGATTTTGTATGGTTTGGCACGAGTTTTGGAAGTTGAAAGTTCAAAAGTTCATAAAATTTGATTTGAGGTGCGATTCGCGATTTTGATGTTGTTACGTGTGATTTGAGGCCTCGAGTAGGTCTGTGTTATATTTTGAAACTTGTTGGTATGTTCAGACGGGGTCCTAAGGGGCTTGCGTGAGTTTCAGATAGGTCTTGGGTTGTATTGCGCTTGTTTTTTTTTTTTTTTGTGTTTCGACATTGTTTCTTCAAGCAAATCATTAGATCCGTGTCATAATTACAGAGCCATAGCAAAAAAATTCGTCGAATTGGACATCATATTAGGGAGTTATGCTCATTTTAGTGTCAAAGAAGAGAGCTGGTGCTGGTGCTTCACAGATGAGAAGTTGGGTCCGAATCTACGACCCCGCAGGTGCAAAAAATGGTCCACAAATGCGAAAATGACAGCTGGAAATGCACAGGTGCGGCTTTTTGGGTGCAAAAGAGGAAATGCCAGTGTACAAAAAATTCAGACTGCATTCTTTTGGTATTTGAGCATATCTTGAGTTCTAGATCTCCGATTGAAGTGATTTTTGCAGCATTCTTCTCGTATTTTCATGGGGGTCAGTATCTAATCTCTATTATTTTTTTAATTTTAACATGATTCCAGTAGTTCATTTGTGAATTAATCCATATTTTGATTGGAGAAGGGGTTTTTATCAAAAACTTCTCTAAAGAGAATAATTGGATTTTGAACATAGATTTAGAGTCGGAATTGGATGAAATTAGTATGGTTGGACTCGTAATTAAATGGGTTGTTGGATTTAATGAGTTTTTTCGGGTTATGAGGTGTGGGCCCGAGATTGACTTTTTGGATGACTTTGAGTAAATGTATAAAGATTCGACCTTTATTTTTTGGGATTGTTTTCTTAGGCATTATTTGATGTATTTGAGTTGCTTTTGGTTAGTTTTGAGCCGTTAAGAGGTTGTTACTCATGGGATTTAATTTCTAGAGTATTGTTTGACTTGCTCGACATTGGATTTGGATTGTTCGAGGTAAGTAACATATCTAAACTTAGATTTGAGGATATTTAACCCAGGGAACTATGTTATACGAGATGCATTGAGGCGACGCACACGCTACATGACGAGCGTGTACTGGGGAAATCATGATTTTAGTTGACTATTAGACTGTGGCCTGATTGTTTTTCTGTTATATCTTGTTACATCCATGTTCTCCCTACTTGTTTGATTATATGAGCTATGAATCATGTTAGAAATCATGTTTAGGCTATGTGCTTATTCGGTTGAGACCTAATGGGATTATTCTATTATTTTGAGTTATCTGATCTAACTGTAATCATATACTCATTCATGATTCTTCATTTGCATGTCATATCTCAGTCTCGATTCATAATTCATTGTTACATCACATGTTATCATTGTTTGGGCTGAATGGTATGAAATATGTGAGACCATGAGACCGGAGAGATTGATGAGTGAATTGGGGCCTGAGAACCGTGTTGTGAGTGATATTGTGGATCGGGCTACACGACACAACTGGCCATATTGGCTTTATATCTATTACTATTATTATGGATAGGCCTGCACGCCATAACATGCCTTATAGGCTTTATTATTGTTATGGTATTGGGCTACACGCCACAACATGCCATATTAGCTTTATATTAGCGCTTGGGCACGATCCGTCCCTCCGGAGTATGACATACCAGCAGTGAATTCATGTACCGTACAATGCTAAATGATTGTGTGTGCTGAGTGGGAGCTTGAGCAAGTAGATTGAGTACTTTGAGAGTGTGATTATCTGGGATTGTCACCGTGAAATCATTCATTTGACATGCATACTTGGCATATAGGCATAAAGATGTGTTTTTTCTCATGCTACATAGTGTTGTGACATTCATATTAAAATATACATTGACATGTAGGCATTGAGATTGTCACGACCCAAACTCAAGGGCCATGATGGGCACCCGGTACCTTACTCAATCGAGTACCAACATAACATATCTTTCTTATAGTATTATCATGGGTAAATGGGGCAAAAGGGCTGTCATGAGATAACTAGAATAAAATATAAGTGCATACTAGACATAGGATGACCCAAGATTATATAATACTTATACATGCGACATACATGCCTATAAGGCCGACATGATCATTTGTACACTCAAAACGTAGGCCGACAAGGCCATACAAGTATCCATATACATGACATATGTCTACAAGCCTCTAAGAGTACATAAATGTCATATAGGTCGGGACAGGGTCCCGCCATACTAGTCAATACATGTCCCAATCATACTGACCAAATAGGCAACTCTAGAGCAAGTAGAGTGCAACAACACCTTCCGCTGAGCTGCTAGCCTGCTAGGAGGATTGTCAACCTGTCTATCGGGACCTGCAGGCATGAAATGCAGCATCCCCAGGCAAAAGGTACATCAATACGAATAAAGTACTGAGTGTGTAAGGCAGAAAAACATAAATAAGAATAGTAATGTAAAGAGAGATATAAGAGATACAACCTGTAGCATCTGAGTGCCTTTGAAGATAGTGACATGAAATGCGTGATACATATATATACATAATATTTTAAAAATATACGCCTCTGTGAGCATCATAATCATCATATCGTACTCGGCCTCAAAGATGACTCGGTAAAAATGTACCCGGCCATCATAAGGCTCGGTAGAATCGTACCCGGCCACGTGGAGCTCGATAAATCCAACTGATTAGTAGTTTCACAATAGGTGCCATACCCAGCCGACTATAGTGCGACTCGGTAGAATAAAATAGATACTATATATATTGCATGCTGGACTCATGGAATCATGCTCTAAACCTTTCGGAGTGACGTAAGGTCATTGCACTTCGATTAACATTATGGACATCATACCATCAATATGAACTTCACTTGTATTCAAGGATCATATATACTTTCTTAGAATAACTTTATAAGTAAAGAACAATATGGACAACCTTAGTTGCTAGAAGTAGATTCGTTATGAAATAGCGTATCATGTACGTTCGTTTCACTTTAGATCATGCCAAGAGAAATAAGGAATTGCCTTAACATACCTTAACCAAGTTGAGTCCTTAATACCTTCCAAGAAGCTCATCAAACAAGTCAACTCAATCTATCATAGCATAAGGAGATTCAAAATCAGTGTTGAGCAAAGGCTAAGTGCGCAACTTAAACTAGTAGCTCGTTTATGTAAATTTGGGCAGGATATCCCCTGTAAAAAGAGACTCCTCCAATACCATATACCAAAAAAAATGACCAGACAAATCCATAAATACATAATTATCAATAACAAGACACCATAAAATAACAACAAGTCAAAACTACTTCACGACGAGCGGCAAGCTCCAATTGGAATTCGTATACCCCATATCACCCCTTGTAGAATTCTTAATTTAACTTAATAGTATCATTAACATGATAATGAATTCATTAATGAATTATTCCAGCCTTATACCATATATTTATAACAACGAAAACAATCCACAACTCCAATTATCCTCAGCTAGAAACTTTATTCACTAGTTCATGTCTAGTCCATCCATTTAACTTAATTACCTTATAAAATGGATTCAAGTCGAAATCCATGTTATATTTAGCTTACTATAGCCCAACACTCCACAATCACTTCATACCCAAAGCGACAACTATAGTAGTGTTAAACACCCCGAAAATGTTACAAAGAATGACTAATCCATCATTTCGCCATTATGTGGTGTTTCTCCAAACCATTTATCCTCAAAAAATCCTTAAACAGTATCAAAATATACATAACAAACACAACACGAAACAACCCACAAAACATCCACTACAAGTCGAATAACTCGAACTCACGGCTTCCGATCACCGTCCCCAGAGTTCTAACTATTAGGAAACCAATTTATCAATCTTCCTTGATATTTAAACACTTAAATAAAGAAATTAGACGTTTCTTAACTATGAATTACCTTAATAAACTCGAACTACAAAGAAAAAATAGAGGCGGTATAATGATACTTACGTCATAGGGATCATTTTAATGTTATCGCTACTTGATTTCGTGCCCCAGATGATAATCTTGTTGGAAACCCTTGTGGAGAGCTTGAGAGTAAAGTTAGGGGTCTTATTTTGTCATGTTACTTGGAAAATTGAATAAATAAACGAGACAGGGATATAAATATCCATGTTTTTGAAAAGTCAAAAAGGTGCTACTTGGCACCCTAGCATTGGTCCTTCTTCCAACGCTTATAACCTTTTATCCGGATGTCGTATGAAAGAACGATTAAGTAAGTTGGAAACTAAATTCCTAGAACTTAAAATTTGGTATATAATATGTCACAAAAAGACCTCATATAACACACGAAATGTATTGCTCAAAAAGCTTTAGTGACACACCTACTTGTCACCTATGCAGTCTCGCAAAACTGCAAATATCTCTCAACTCCAATGCCATATTGATGAACGAATTAATGGGTTAGAAACAATCCTCATAGATATTCAATTTGATATGTATATCATCCCGTAATTCCAAGTATATTTGAAAAAAAAATCCGCTATATTTGACCTAATTTTCAGCACATTTATGAATGTAACTTGTGATGAACTTTGCCAACTTTTATTCCACAACTTGCTTGAATAAACTCATAGAATAACTCATAGAATAACCTCCTTATCATGTTAAGAACCATAGTCTCACCCTAAAGTATATGTTATAACATTCCAAACTCGTGGACTTTCGATGAAACTTATTTTCTTCAATTGGTTTAGCTTCTAAGCCTTTCAACCCTCTTGGTACTTGTTATCCATGATCTTAAATATTTGTAACCTCCAAGTTAACATTATTAACATTCTTTATGTACTTTCAAAGACGATATCATTTCTGAGCATAAATCAATTGACTTACGACGTACTCTCACGTACGAAAATATGGGGTGTGACGGAGATGTATATTCCTCATGCTAGACGGTATATGATAAGTGATGACTTGACATGCATATTGACATGTAGGCTTAAAGATGTACTTTCCTCATACTATCTGATAATAACATATCTTATCTGCTGTTGAAAGTTTGGGAAAAATCATAGTTTTCTGATATACTCATGTTTCCATTATACCCGAAAAACATGTATATTCTTCTGTAACTATGAATGTGCTGATCATGAGATCTTTTGAGTTATTACATGTGCTATTTTTATTATATTGTTATGAGTTATTCTTGACTATTGATTTTGGACCCCGACCATTTTCTGAGCTCGTCTCTGCTTTCAATCTAAGGTTCTGTTTATTATTTATTCGGTACATAGGGTCGGCTGTACTCATACTACACTTATGTACCTTACATGCAGATTTTAGAGCTGATGTTGCCGTGTATGGCGGAAGCTGGCATTGAAGATGTACATGCGTTCCGGTTATAGCTGCTTTTTGTTCTTGGTAGCTCTAGAATTATAAATCTGTTTATGTATATTTCGAACAGATGATATATTTATTTCGTACTAGCTTTATAAACTCTAAATCTTAGAAGCTCATGATTTTTACTAGCAGTCCTTAGGTTGTTGTGTAAAAGTTCAGTTATTCCATCGTTTATCTTCTTAGTAAATCTCATTTGAATTGGATTATTGTTAATTGGCTTACCTAGAGGGTCGGGTTAGGTGCCATCACGGCCAGTGAATTTTGGGTCTTGACACTGAACCTCCTCTTGAAGAACATCCCTTTCGATCTCACAAACTTTAAGTTTAAGTTCCCAATTTTTCGTTTCTCAATTGAGTCTCTTTAATTCATGTAGAAATTTTTGAGACTATTTTAGGATAAGATCAAGAATATCCTGCAATTCCTTACATCTTTCACAATTATAAGGTCTTATCTCACTTGTTTCACCGCGTGTCATGAAGCAATTTTCAGTTTCTTCGCCGCTGTCATCCTCTGATACATCTTCATCGATCCAGCAGCCAGAATATTTGTTCATATCATTTTCCAAAATAGTCATGAAACATTAATTTGCTATTTTTTTTATGTTCTGAGCTGTCTTCATTACTCCAGCTTCCGAAGGATTTGTTGTACTGACATTATTCATTTTAGTGTTATTTATGTTTGATATAATAATATCTAGTATAAACATAACAAGTACTCCATTTTGTATCTGAAGGTGCAAGGAGGGGGGGGGGGGTGTTAATTTTTTCTTTTTTCTTGTTATAACAAAGTAGTTAACTACTTTGCTAATTAGTTGACTGAAGACTGAACCGCGATAAAAGTTAAAGACAAAATGTAAAGTGAAAAAATTAAATGACACCAAGAATTTTTGACTGGTTAGGATACAATATGAATCCTACTCCAGTCCCCTTAGGTTACAAAGGTGTTCTCTCTTCAAAGCTCTTTGAAATGAGCCCTACAGTTTGTCGATGTTACTGCGAACAACAACTTCCTTTTTTGGTCTAAGAACAATCGTCGTAACTTTTGATACAATATCTCAACAATATTTTCTCTCTTTCTTCTCTCTACTAGTTATAGAGTACACTACTCTCAGATTACAATGCTTGTTTAGAGTAGCACAAAGAGCACAAAGTTGGTTTGATCAAAGTATATATCATTTCTTGGGCATCTCTTGATATATAAACCTCGAGGAATCTGCCTTGATCTTTGATGATGGGGATCTTGACAGATTGCGAACCCAAGGGAATTGATCCTTGGAATGAATCACATATTGATTCTTTCCAGGAAAAGATGGGAAGCTTCCATGACCCGAAACTCAACCTGTCGTGATGGTGCCTATCATGACACTAGGCAAGATGACTACTTAGATATTTCCGACACTTTCAAATTTAAAATTTACTAAAACAGGTTTAAACAAGTAACAATCTCATAAAATTGATAAAAACATCACAACTCGATACTGAAGCTTCCCAAACCCAGGGTGTCACTGAGTTCATGAACATTTATACAAATATAAAGTCTAATACTCTGTCTAAGAAAGTAGAAACTGAATAAATAAAACTAAGGGATAGGGGAGGAGAGTAAAGGTATGCGGACGCCAGAGCAGCTACCTCGAAAATCTCCAAATGGCTGAACAACTCTGAGAATCAGTAACTACCGTGTCCGGAAACACCTATATTTGCAAACAAAGTGCAAGGTGTAGCGTGAGTAAAACAAACTCAATAAGTAAAAAGTCTAACTATTAGGCTGAAAGCAGTAGCGAGATTCATATGGTACAGTTCAATTACAGAAATACGATATAGAAAAGTAGATATGCTTTCAAGTTTAACAGATAAAGCCCAAAAAGGTAGGATACGCCAAATACAAATGAGATAAAAAGTGATGCATCTCGATATGTATATGTCAGTTATGTATGCCAACATGAGTACAAAACACTGATTAAATCATATGCATACACTCAAAGTATCAACCACTCAGTCCTCCCATTTACTCCATCCTCATGGTCACTCATTCCTCACAGTCACTCAGTCATCACAGTCACTCCATCCTCACAGCCACTCAATCCTCCAAATCGTTCGACATTCACGCTCGGCCTCACACTCGTACTCAGTAGGTACCTGCGCTCACTGTGGGTGTGCAGACTCCGGATGGGAAAATCCAGCCCAAACGCTATAATAAGACAATCATGGCATGAATCAGTAAAACATACTGCAGTGTGCAGCCCGATCCCATAAATATCCTAACAATCAGGCCCTTGGCCTCACTCAGTCATCAATCTCTCGAGTCTCTCAGGCTCACAGGAGTTATGATAAACAACCTAAACAAAGATGATATGATGTATCAATAAACGGTAACAGAGACTAAAATATGACATGCAAACAATGGCTATGACTGAGTACATAATTGCAGAATAAGCAAATAATTTAACATGTAACACGACCTCTGTGGGTTCCAACAGTACCAACATGTAGCTAAGCATGATTTCTAATATGACTTGCAACTCAATTTCTCTAACTCACGGAGAATATACAGATAATGACAAGATTATTCAACCATACAATTCCACGAAATTTACCAAGTCACAATTCCTACGGTGCAAACCCACACGCCCGTCACCTAGCATGTGCGTCATCTCAACACCAATCACATAACACAAAATCCGGAATTTCATACCCTCAAAACCAAGTTTAGAAGTGTTAGTTACCTCAAATCGGGAAAATCTCTACTCCAATAAGCCCTTGCCTCGCGAATCGGCTTCCGAATGCCCCGAATCTAGCCATAAAGAATTCGATACAATCAACACGAGCTAAAGGAATTAATCCATATAAAACTACTAAGTTCTTAATCAAAAGTCAAAAAGTCAACTCAAAAGTCGACCCCTATGCCCACGTCTTGGAATTCGAGAAAATCACAAAATCCGAAAGCCCATTCAACTACGAGTCCAACCATACCAAATTTACCAAATTCCGGTACCAAATCACCACCCAAATCCCCAAATTAAATTCTACGATTCCCTAGAATCAAACTCCCAATTTCCACCTCTAAAACACACAAACTAGGTGGGATATTTCAATGGGGAAACAATATTATTGAATAAAAATGATCACAAGAGACTTACCTTGAAACCCTTCGAAATACCTCTCAAAAATCACCTTAGCCCAAGCTTGAAATGTCCTAAATTATAATAATCGCGAACCCTCGACTTAATATGCTGCCCGAGGCTTTCGCTTCTGCGGTCCATTTAGCCGCTCCTGCGGCACCGCTTTTGCGGTTAAAAATCTGCATATGCGAAAGTCACTTAAGGGCTGACCACCCGCTTTTGCGGTCCCAATCTTGCTCCTGCGGGTGCACCTCTGCGCAAAACCATCCGCTTCTGCAGACCAACCACTCCAGGCCCTTTTCTGCTTCTGTGACAAACCTTCTGCATCTGCGAGATCGCAGGTGCAGAATTTTTCCTCGAACCTGCGCAAACACACCAATTTTCCCAGAACCGCATCTGCGACCTCACAACTGCTTCTACGGCTACCCACCTGTGCTCTATCCCTCGCAGGTGCGGTTGCACCAGACCTGATCACACCAGCTCTTCCAATAAGAACTTATTCGATCCCTAAAATTATATCAAACAACATAAAAATCAGGAATCACACCCGAATTCAAGCCTAATTAAAACTAAGGAATTCCAACTTCTACAATCGATGCTGAAACCTATCAAGTCATGTCCGATTGACCTCAAATTTTGCACACAAGTCATAAATGACACAATGGACCTACTCCAACTCCCGGAACCAAAATCCGAGCCCGGTAATAAGAAAGTCAACTCTCGGTCAAACTTCTCAATTTCCAAAACTTTTAATTTTCCAACTTTCACCATTTCATGCCTAAAGAAACTACAAACCTCCAAATCACTATTTGGACATACTCCTAAGTCCGAAATCTCCCAACGGAGATATCGCCCTCGAACGGGTATAGAAACGTACTCGGAGTCTCAAATAGGCATGGATATCTGCTTCGCATCTCCCGCTCGGTCTCCCAAGAAGCCTCCTCAACTGGCTGACCTCTCCACTGCACCTTCACTGAAGCTATTTTCTTTGATCTCAACTTTCGAACCTGCCAATCCAAAATGGCCGCACGCTCCACATCATAAGTCAAATAACCATCCAATTGAACCGTGCTGAAATCCAAAACATGAGACGGATCACCGACGTACTTCCGAAGCATAGAAACATGAAATACTGGATGAACACTCGACAGACTAGGCGGAAAGGAAAGCTTGTAAGCCACCTCTCCAATCCTCTAAAGCGCCTCAAACGACCCAATATACCGAGGGATCAACTTGCCCTTCTTCGCGAACCTTATAACACCTTTCATGGGTGAAACCTTGAGCACTACCTTCTCCCTAACCATGTAAGCAAAATCATGAACTTTCCAATCGACATAACTCTTCTCTCTAGACTACGCAGTGCGAAGCCGATCTTGAATCAATTTAACCTTGTCCAAAGCATCCTGAACAATTCAGTACCCTATAGCCTCGCCTCACCTGACTTAAATCATCCCACTAGAGACCGACACCGTGTCCCATACAATGCCTCATATGGAGCCATCTGAATGCTTGATTGGTAGCTGTTGTTATAGGCAAACTCTGTGAGCAGTAGGAACTGATCTCAAGAACCCCAAAATCTATGAGACAAGCGCGTAGCATATCCTCCAATATCTCAGTAGTGTGCTCGGACTTCCTGTCCGTTTGAGGGTGAAATGCTGTACTCAGCTCAACCTGTGTGCCCATCTCTCGCTGCACGACTCTCCAAAGTTGTGATATAAAATGCGTGTCCCGATCCGAAATAATGGACACCAACACACCATGAAGGCGAACAATCTCGCAGATGTAGATCTCAGCCAACCGCTTTGAAGAATAAGTAGTCCCAACTGGAATGAAGTGCGCGGACTTGGTCAACCAATCTTCAATCACCCAAATAACATCAAACTTCCTCGAAGTCCATAGGAGCCCAACTACAAAATCTATGGTGATATGCTCCCATTTCCATTCCAGAATCTCAAGCCTATAAAGTAATATACCCGGTCTTTGATGCTCATAGTTCACCTTCTTACAATTTAGGTGCCGAGATACAAACCCCACTATATCCTTCTTCATCCTCCTCCACCAATAGTGCTGCATCAGGTCCTAGTACATCATCGCGACACCCGGATGTATGGAATACCGCGAACTATGGGGCTCCTCAAGAATTAACTCACGTAGCCCATCTACATTAGGCATAAAAATTGGGCCCTGCATCCTTACCACCCCATCATCTCCAATAGTAACATGCTTGGAATCATCGTTCTCAACCGTGTCCTTAAGGTTAAGCAAATAGGGATCATCATATTGGCGCTCTCTGATGCGATCATATAAGGAAGACCGAGACACCACACAAGTTAGAGCTCGACTGGCCTCTGAAATATCTAATCTACGAACGGGTTGGCCAAGGCCTGAACATCAACTGCAAGTGGTCTCTCACGAATAGGAATAAATGCAAGGCTACCCATACTCACCGCCATTCTACTCAAGGCATCGACCACAAAATTGGCCTTCCCGGGATGGTACAAAATGGTGATATCATAGTCCTTTAGCAGCTCCAATTATCTCCACTGCCTCAAATTAATTCTTTTTTTTTAACAAGTGCTGGAGACTCCGATTATTCGTAAATACCTCAGAAGACAAACCGTATAGATAATGCCTCCAAATTTTCAATGCACGAACGATGGAAACGAACTTCAAATCATGAACAGGGTCATTCTTCGCATAGGGCTTCAACTGATACGAAGCATAAGCAATCAGTCTACCCTCCTGCATCAATACACACACAATACCAATCCGAGAAGCATCATAATACACTATATAAGAGCCAGAAGCTGAAGTCAAACTAGAACTGGAGTTGTGGTCAAGGTAGTCTTGGGCTTTTGTAAGCTCTCCTCACACTCATCCGACCACCTGAAAGGAGAACCCTTCTGGGTCAATTTGGTCAAAGGTGATGCGATAGACTAGAAACCCTCCACAAAGCAACAACAATAACTGGCCAAGCCGAGAAAGCTCTGAATCTCAGTAGTTGAGGACGGTCTAGGCCAACTCTAAACTGCCTCTATCTTCTTTGGATCCACCTTAATCCCCTCACTGGACACCACATGCCCCAAGAATGCCAATGAACTAATCCAAAACTCACACTTGGAGAACTTGGCATAAAGCTTCTCCTCCCTCAGCCGCTGTAATACAATCCTCAAATGCTGGGCATGCTCCTCCTGACTACGTGAGTACACCAGGATATCATCAATGAATATTATGACAAACGAGTCAAGATATGGCTGAATTACACTGTTCATCAAATGCATGAATGCTGTTGAGGGGTTGGTCAACCCAAAAGACATCACAAGGAAATCATAGTGACCATAACGGGTCCTGAATGCCGTCTTTAGAATATTCGAGTCCCGAATCTTCAACTGGTGATACCCAGACCTCAAATCAATTTTAAAGAACACCCTCCCTCCTGAAGCTGGTCAAATATATCATCAATACGTGGTAAATGATACTTGTTCTTGATTGTATCTTTGTTCAACCGCCTATAGTCGATGCACATCTGCATAGTACCATCCTTATTCTTCACAAACAAAATTGGTGCACCCTACGGTGACATATTAGGCCTAATAAACCCCTTATCAAGAAGTGCCCGGCACTAAGTCAATACCAAAGTCAATATCCCTGTCAGGTGGCATGCCCGAGAGGTCTGCAGGAAACACATACGGAAAGTCTCGCACCAGTGAAACATAATCAATAGTAGGGGTATCAGCACCATCCCTCACAAAGGCCAAATATGATAGATACCCTTTCCCAACCATCCGTTGGGCCTTCAAATAAGAAATCACCCTACTAGGAACATAATCTAGAGAACCTTTCCACTCAATCCTTAGCAACCCTGACATTGCCAACGTCACGGTCTTAGCGTGTCAATCAAGAATAGCATGATATGGAGACAACCAATCCATATCCAAGATCACGTCGAAATCAACCATACTAAGAAATAAGAGATCCACTCGAGTTTCCAATCCTCCTATATTACTACACATGTTCGATATACACGGTCCACAATAATAGTATCGCCCACTAGCATAGATACATGACCAAATGAAGCTAAGGACTTATGGGGAATATCTAGATAACGAGAAAAATATGATGATACCCACGAATAAGTAGAACCAGGGTCAAATAATATAGAAGCATCCATGTGGTATACTGAGACAATACTTGTGATCACTGTGCCTGAAGCAACAACATCTGGCCTGACAGGAATAACAAAGAATCAAGCGTGACACCACCTGATCCGCCTCCCCTCTAGGGCGACCCTTAGCTGTCTGAGCCCCACCTGTGCTGGCTGGGCGGGTGGTGAAGTAACTGGTGTGGAAGGCATAACCTGACCCCTCTTCTAAACTAGACCTCCTAGGCAGCGCCCAAACTCCCCACAATCAAAGCGAATCCCCGATTGTGGTGATGGGGATTGCATGGGGGCTCGAGTACTAGAATGAATTGTAGAAGAACCTAGTGTGAATGAAAACTGAACCGAAGGTGCACGAGATGAAATATGAGCTGGGAGTGCACTGAGAGATGACTGACCCGTTCGAGCATTGTATGATCCATGGCTAGCTGATGCGCCATGATGAACTGGACGAGCCATCTGAGTGGGCCTATAAGGACGACCCCTGTTGTAGTGGAACTGACCAAGAGGGAACACCGTTGAAACTACCTGAACCACGAGGCCTGTTGGCCTCCTCTCCTATGTTCTTGAGTACAGACCATCTCTTCTCACCGAGAAATATCAACCACCTCATCGAACCGAGCACCAGATACACTCTCCTGAGTCATAACAAAATGCAACTGATAGTGGAAGCGATCAATGAACCTCCTAATCCTCTCCCTCTTAGTGTGAACCAACCAAACTGTGTCACGATCCAACTCTGAAAATCTCATCTCATATTGGGTCACAAACATACCATCCTGATGTAGCTGCTCAAGCTACCTGCACAGCTCCTCCATGCAGGTATGTGGCATAAACTTCTCCAAGAAGAGAACGGAGAACTCATTCCATGAAAGTTGTTCAACACCGACTATTCTGCTCCTTTCATAGGCCTCTCACTATATGAAGGCAACCCTAGTAAACTGAAAAGTAGTGAATGAGACCTCACTGGTCTCTAGATTGCTCGCCGTGTGAAGAATTCGCTAGCACCTATCCAAGAAGTCCTGGGTATCCTCATCCCATACGGCGGTCCCCGCCTCTCGTGGCCCTAGCCGGTGGTACTGGTGGTTGTCTGTCCGCTATGGTAGCACGTGTCCTCACCATTGAGAGAATAGAATAACAGAAGTTTAGTTCTCGGAATCAACAAATCGGCACGACAATAAAACAAGAATGTGAAGTTTCCTAAGGGTTCGACAGCCTCTCGAAGATAAGTATAGACGTCTCCGTATCGATCCGTAAGATTCTACAAAACTTGCTCATGACTCGTGAAACCCATGTAACCTGGCTATGATACAAACTTGTCACGATCCAAAACTGAACTGGTCGTGATGGTGTCTATCATGATACTAAGCAAGCCGATTACTCAGTCATTTATGATACTTTAAAATTTATAATATAGTAAAACATGTTTAAACAAGTATCAATCTCATAAAACCTGATAAAAACCGTCCCAACTCGATACAAAAGTTTTCCAAAACCAGGGTGTCACTGAGTTCATGAGCATCTATACAAATACAAAGTCTGATACTCTGCCTAAGAAAGTAGAAACAAAATAAATAAAACTGAGGGATAGGGAAGAGAGTCAAGGTCTGCGGACGCCAGAGCAGCTGCCTCAAAAATCTCCGAATGATTGAACAACTCTGAAAATCAACAACCATCGTTTCCGGAAACACCTGGGTCTGCACACGAAGTGTAGGTTGTAGCGTCAGTACAACCAACTCAGTAAGTAACAAGTCTAACTATTGGGCTGAAAGCATTAACGAGCTTCACATGGTATAGTTCGATTACATAAATACGATACAGAAAAGTAGGCATGCTTCCAAATTTAACAGATAAATCCAAACAAGCAGGATATGGCAAATACTACCGAGGATAAAAAGTGATGCATCTCAATATCTACATGTCTGTTACGTATGCCAACTGGAGTAAAAAATAGTGATGAAATCATATGCATACTCTCAGAGTATACCACTTAGTCCTCCCATTTAATCCATCCTCATGTCACTCATTCCTCACATACACTCAGTCCTTACCTTCCTCCATGCTCACACTCACTCAATCCTCCCAATCGCTCGGCACTCGCGCCCGACACTCACACTTGCACTTAGTAGGTACTTTCGCTCACTGTGGGTGTGCAAACTCCGGAGGGGAAAATCCATCCCAAGCGCTATAATAAGCCAATCATGGCATGAATAAAAAATATATGCTGCGGCGTGCAACCCAATCCCATAAATATCCTTACAATCAGGCCCTCGACCTCACTCAGTCATCAATCTCTCCAGTCTCTCGGGCTCACAAGAGTTATGATAAACAACCCAAACAAAGATGATATGATGTATCAATAAAAGACAATAGAGAATGAGATATGATGCAAACAATAGTTATGACTAAGTACATAATTGTTAATTAAGAAAATAATTCAACATGTAACATGACCTCTGTGGATCCCAATAGTACCAACATGTGGCCTAAGTATGATTTCTAACATGACTTGCAGCTCAATTTTTCTAACACATGGAGAACATATAAATAATGACAAGATTAGCAACTGTTTAGTTCCACGGAATCGAACAAGTCACAATTCCTATGGTGGATGCTCACACGCCTCTCACCTTGCATGTGCGTCACCTCAACACCAATCATATAACACAAAATCTTATGTTCATACCCTCAAAGCAAAGTTTAGAAGTGTTACTTACCTCAAACCGTGCAAATCTCTACTCCAATAAGCCCTTGCCTCGTGAATCAGCCTCCGAATTCTCCGAATGTAGGAACAAACAATTAGATAAATTCAACACGAGCTAAAGAATCAATTTCATATAAAAATACTAAGTTCTTATCAAAAGTAAAAAGTCAACTCAAAAGTCGACCCCTGTGCCCATGTCACGAAATCCAGTAAAATTAAAAAAATTTGGAAGCCCATTCAACCACGAGTCCAACCATACCAAATTTATCGAATTTCGATACCAAATCACCACTCAAATCCCCAAATTAGACTCTCTAAATCCCTTGCCTCAAACTCCCAAATTCCACATAAAAAACACACAAACTAGGTGGGAAATAAAATGGGGAAACAATATTATTGAATAAAAATAATCACAGGAGACTTACCTCAAGAAACCCTTCAAAGTACCTCTCAAAAATTGCCTTAGCCCTAGCTTGAAATGTCCAAAAATGATACAAATCATAAACCCTCAACTTAATATTCTGCCCAGGGCATTCTCTTCTGCAGTCCATTTAGCTGCTCCTGCGGCGCCGCTTTTGTGGTTAATAATCCGCATCTGCGGAAGTCACTTAACTGCTGACCAACCGCTTCTGCGGTCCCAATCCCGCTCCTGCGGGTGCAATTCGGGCAAATTTGCGGACCAACCACTCCAGGCCCCTTTCCGCTTCTGCGACCAACCTTCCGCATCTGCGAGATCCCATGTGCAAATTTTTCCTCGCACCTGCGCAAAAAACCCAACTTGCCCAGAACCGCATCTGCGACCCCATGGTTGCATTTGCGGCACCACACCTACGGCCTATCCCTCGTAGGTGTGGTTACACCTGAGCTGATCACACTAACTCTTCCAAAATTCCAAAATCTAATCTGAATCACTCCCGAGGCCACCAGGACCTGAACAAAATATACCAACAAGTTCTAAAACACGATACTAACTTTATCGAGCCCTAAAATCATATCAAACAACATAAATAACACAAATCGCGCCCCAATTCATGCCTAATGAAAAATAAGGAGTTCCAACTTCTACTACCGATGCCGAAACTTATCAAATCAAGTCCGATTGACCTCAAATTTTGCTCAAAAGTCATAAATGACAAAACAAACCTACTCAAACTCCCGAAACCAAAATCCGAGCCTAGTAACAATAAAGTAAACTCCCGGTCAAACATCTCAATTTCCAAAAGTTCTAATTTTCCAACTTTCGCCATTTCAAGCCTAAATCAACTATGTACCTTCAAATCATAATCCGAACACACTCCTAAGTCCAAAATAACCCAAATGGAGCTATCCGACCCATCAAAACTTCATTCCAGAGTTTATTACCCATAAGTCAACATCCGTTCAACCTTTTCAACTTAAACTTCCAACTTGAGACTAAGTGTCTCATTGTATTTCGAAACATCCTCGGAACTGAATGATCTACCCCGAGAAGTAAATGGGAGAACAGGGCTATAACACTCAGAATGACTGGCTGGCACGTAACAATTAGTTTTCCTTCATTTGTGTTGCTGGTAGGGCTTTCCTTCTTTGTGCAAATCCTTAAATTATTTGAGCAGTCTAAGGTAGTTCCCTTAATTTTGAAAGATAACCGTTATCCTTTGATAGGAGAATCTCCAGTATGTTGATAGATAATTATGGCGGATTTCGAGCGGCCCCGTTTTCCTTTGATTTTGATCCTTCCTTTAATAAATCCTTCGATCAGTTGTCATATCATGAGAAGATATTTTCTTTTATTCTTCGTTACTTCTTCCTTTCTTGTCTTTTATTGCTAATATTCGACGATCTTCTTTTCCTTTTACTCCCTTCCTTTCCTTTGCTTTTGGAATATTTCTGCAAACAAAAATATGTTATTTTTTCTTCATTAAAACATGAGTGTAACAATATCAATATAGGGCATATGTTAATTTTTAAAAGGTAGGACGTGCAGATTCAGTCTACTCGAGCATGTCATTTAACTCAAGTTATTGACTATCGAGCCGAGTCTGATTTTGAAAAATAAAGAATGAATATCTTAACTATAAAAGAAGTACTCACAAAATTAGTGAAAAAAGTTATTGCTTAATCCTAAACAGTTGGACTGTACTGCATAAGATAAGAGTGTTGACTTAATTCTTCTAATTTTCACTTTATAAAAAATACGCCAAAGTTTGACTATTTATAGAGTGCATCTCTTTTGTCATTGTTCATGAGCTGAGTAGGGGAAACTCAACCAGAGACGGATCCCGGATTTGATGGCTACAAGTGCCACTATTGTAAAGCAAACAGACTACTAGTGTGTGCATTTCAGTCGAATCGGTATGTTTTGGATTAAGTTGGTTCAGTTTGATCCATTTTAAATTAATTCAATCAATTTGAAAGATGTTTTATGCATACTTGAATACGTGATATGCCCCTTCAGTTTACGTGTAGCTGTTAATATTATGTTTTTGCTGCATCACTCTAATTTTTTCCAAAATTAATAAATAAGATGGGAAAATATAGAAAACGATTTAAACCGCATCCAAATAAAATTTGAAGATTGAAAACACAAAGAAAAAAAATATAGAATTTAAATAAATTATAAAAATGGGATTGCAAAAATAAGTATATAATAAATATGAATAAAATATAAGAAATTAATAAAATGAGCAGAAAGAAAAAATGAAAGGTAACAAAAGAACAGCTAGTACCGCAATCCAGATAGTCTCGACCCTGGGTCTTACACGCAGGATTCTAATGCTTTAACCATTGCACCTACAATCATTTTGTGACAAGGGGTGTCACTCATTATTTATGTAGGATTTTTTTGATGAAAATACTAGTATATGTAAGATTTTATCCGAGCGACTAGGTGGCGTGCCACCCCCAATCGAATACATGGATCTGCCCCTGGGCTCAACCACACTAGGGGCCTAAAGCCAAAGTTTAATGGAGGCCTTAAACTTAAAAGTAAAAATATAGTTTATTTGAAGTCTATTTTTTAGCTTTGTGAGATGCAAAGTTATTTTTTTTTATTATAATCAATTTCTTCTAATTATTCTTTTTCTATTGATAATATAGCTAATTCGCGTAATATTTCATGAGACATCGTTGCTCTCAGGTAAGTCTAGATTATTTAACATTTTTAATTAAAAAAATAAGTTTAAATTATAAATATAAGAGTGTCTATTATGTTTTAAGAAATATTAAAGAACATATTCTTCAAATTATTTAAATCTATTTTGAAGTGAACTAGGCTTGGTCTACTACATATATAACTTTAAAATATTCTTCAAGAGCTTTTGTGATTATTAACATTCTCTTAGAATTTTTCTTTCTATAAATCACACCATTATTATCAAATCCAATTTATATATTTCAGGAGGGAAACAACAACAACAACAACAACAATAATATACCCAGTATTATCCCACACCGTGGGGTCTGGGGAGGGTAGTGTGTACACAAACCTTACCCTTACCTTGTGAGGATAGAGAGACTATTTCCAATAGACCCTCGACTCAGGATAGTATAAGTACCACATTAATTAAAATATAGGCAAGAAGGGACAATACAAAAAAAAAATCATATAAAAGCAGAATAAAACAATAAGACAATAAGGTGATCAACAATGAAAGAAAACTATGATTAGTCATAAAAATCTACTACCAACAAAAAGTGAGACTTCGTGCCAATACTATTGTTATGAACACTCTACACTACCTCCTCTACTACCCTAATCCTTGACCTCCATACCTTATTTTCAAGGGTCATGTCCTCGGTCAGCTGAAGCTGCGCCATGTCTTGCCTAATCACCTCCCCCCACCTCTTCTTTGGCCTACCTCTGCCTCTACGTAGGCCCTCCAATGTCAACCTCTCACACGTCTTCACCAAGGCGTTTGTGCTCCTCCTCCTCACATGACCAAACCACCTGAGCTGCGCTTCCCGCATCTTGTCCTCAATAGAGGCCACACCCACCTTATCGCGAATAACCTCATTTCTAATCCTATCTAACTTGGTGTGCCTACACACCCATCTCAACATCCTCATATCTACTACCTTCATCTTCTGAATTTGAGAAATCTTGATTGGCTAACACTTAGCCCGGTACAACATCGTTGGTCTGACCACCACTCTGTAGAACTTACCCTTAAGTTTCGGTGGCACCTTCTTGTCACGCAAAACACCGGAAGCGAGTCTCCATTTCATCCATCCCGCCCAATACGATGTCCGACAACTTCATTAATCTCCCCACTCCCTGGATAATAGACCCGAGGTACTTAAAAATCCCTCTCCTAAGGATGACCTGCGAGTCCAACCTCACCTCCCCTTCCCTTCCTAGAGTCTCGCAACTGAACTTACACTCCAAATATTCTGTCTTAGTCATGCTCAACTTGAAAATTTTAAATTCTAGGGCCTGCCTTATTTCAGAGGGGAAAATAATATTTTTAGTAATATATTAAGAAATAAGAACCTATAAATCAATTAGAGAATTAATGTTGTTCAATAGAAATAGTTGAGGCATTGGCATAAGAAACAAAGGCATGAAAGATGAGAAAGGAAATTATTTTACTTACTATGGTTTCTGCGCTCCCCATCTGTCACACCCCAGCCTTTGGAGGTTGGATAGACTCACGACACCTGAAGGCTTGTACGAACCGATGTCCATACTTAGACCTTACAACATAAATCTGGCCAATACATCCCAAAGTGTAGTACAAGAATTTAAAATGTACACAAATGATTGAGAAAGTCTAACATTTTAATAACTTCACAACTATTGCCAACCAAGTCATAACCAACCCTTACATACATCCGAACACTAGTCTGCAAGCCTCTAAGCGTGCCTAAAAATATATATACGTGTACAACTTGATTAGGACGGGGACCCACTGTACCTAAAATGACTGAAACATACACTTCAATACCTATTGACTTCTGAAGAACTCCTCTAGAGACGTGGAGTGCAATGGCCAATAGCGTAAACAAAACCCTAGAGAGGAGGAACGCCATTGGGTTTATCTATACATGTGGGCATGAACACATCACCGAAAATAAAAAGGGCGTTATTATGAAAAATGTACTGAGTATGTAAAACTTATAAGATATGTAAATCAAAGACATAACATAAGAGGTATGACTACATAATATCTACCTGAATAGCGGAGGCAAGCCACTGGGGGCGTACACCATGGTAACCATGAATCATTAATGCATGGATGTTCTATAAAACTGAGGCCACTTATTTGGCTATGCATTTAAGTATTTAATATAGTATTATTCAACTTCTCTCTAGGCCACAACTTACAACATTATATCATATCATACCCGGCCTCGAAGAGATCTCGATCATACTCGGCCTTAGGAGATCTCAGTTGTAACTGATCTCAAAAGAACTCGGCGTACCCGGTCTCTATAATGGCTCGGTAATGTCTCATATCACATCACTCTCTACCCGGACTCATAGAGGGCTCGGTCGTACCCGGCCTCAAGAGAACTCGACTGTACCCTGCCTCAACAGAACTCGGCATGTCGGCTTCAATATAACTTGGTAACCTCACGTAACACATATTTTTTCATCGTATCCGACTGATCGGTGGTTGCACAATAGGTTCCGTACCCAGCCTATTATATCGCGACTCGTTAAAGTAAAATAGATACATATATGTATAAGTGCAACGTAAGACCACATTCAAGGGATATCAACATTAAATTTAGAACTATTTATTTTCCGATCTCATAATACCATCTGGGAACATCCCAGGCATGAAAGATGGTGTCACCGACAAAGAATGTTATAAGAACATGAACAATGTTATTGAGAAGGACTTAGAACAAACCAATCTTACAACACAAGAATCCTTTAGGGAGAGATGTTTATACTAAATCATGCCAACAAAGAAGGTTGTCTAACATACCTCATTGAAGAACTAGCTACGCCTCCTGAGTTCTTACACTTATATGGTGGTTAACTTTGTCTCTAATGATTCTCCAAAATCAATATAACAAGACAATAGATAATATAGCGATGATTTCAAGCTTTCTTCACGCTAGATCCTACATGATTTGCCTCTGATTTAGCTTTAGACTGCTTGGGAATTTGAAGAAAAGGGATTTGAGAGCATTTTGATTGAACTAAAGTGAGTGATTTCTCCTAGAATGAAATAGAAGAGAGATACAATGCCCTTTTATATCCTCCTCCTCGAATGCCAAACGGGTTGCCCCGCACAAGTTATCCAGTGGGGCAGTTGTCACAATCTGGTCACATGCAGTCACCCCTTTGCCCGATAACATGCCGCCCTATGGTTGGTTGTACTTAAACCCCATAAATCTTCAACATCATATGTGGGGGAATAGTGTGGGGCGTAAAATCATCCCCCCCTCGGAGCATTCATCCTCGAATGTGGAATCATGGTCACTCCCTCCAAACTTATTTAGTCATTTTGTGTTGTGCCCGCTATAGTAGTCTCATTGTTTCCTCCCGTATCATGGAACAAATGGGGGTTAAAGGATTTCATGTCTTATTCATCTTCCCATATCATTTCTTCTATATTATTGTTCCTCCAAAGTATTTTAACTGAAGCTACCTCTTTGGTTCGCAACGTACAAACTTGACGTTTAGGACAGCCACCAGAATTTCTTCATAAGATAGGTCCTCCGTGATTTGAATATATTCAATAGGGGTAATACTAGTTGGATTATTCAGGCACTTTTGAAGCATAGACACATGGAATACCGGATGTACCGCTTCTTATTATGGGGTTATCTTAAGCTTATAAGCCGCCTAACAAAATTCCTGAATAATTCGATATGGTCCAATATATTGGAGGTTGAGTTTTTTCTTCTTACCGAACCTTACCACGCCTTTCATAAGTGATACCCTTAAGAATACCTGGTCTCACTCACCGAACTCCAAATTTCATTGGCGGTTATCTGAGTAAGATTTTTACCTGCTTTGAGCGGTAAATAATCGACCTTAATCCTTTTCATATTTTGTACAACATGTTGTACCAACTCAGGATCCAATAAATTTGTCTCACCAACTTTAAACCAACCGATAGGAGATCTGCACTTTTGTCCCTATAGGGCCTCATATAGTTCCATTCGAATGCTAGCATAGTAGCTGTTGTTGTAAGAAAATTTGATGAGTGGTAGATGATCTTCCCAATTTCCTTTGATGTCAAAAACACAGGCTCGTAACATATCCTCGAGCGTTTGGATAGTGCGTTCAGCCTGGCTGTCTGTTTGTGGATGAAAAGCTGTCCTAAGGTTGATCCTCTTACCCAATGTCTTTCGAAATGATCTCCAGAAGTTAGCCGTAAACTAGGCACCTCTGTCTGATATGATAGAAATTGAAGCCCCATGAGGTCGAACTATTTCTTTGATATATAACTTTGCATAATCTTCAGCCGAAAAAAGTAGTCTTAACAAATAGGAAGTGAGCTGACTTGGTGAGTCGATCCATGATAACCCATGTGGAATCAAATCTTCGGCGCAATCGCTGTAATCTGGTAACAAAATCCATGTTGATCATCTCTCATTTCTAGGTTAGAATTTCCATATTTTGCAATAACCTTCCTGGTTTATGGTGTTTAACCTTAACTTTTTGGCAATTTAAACACTGAGCAACATATTCAACAACGTTCCTCTTAATGTTATTCCACCAGTATAAATGTCGAAGATCATGATACATATCGATTGACCTCAGGTGAACTGTATAACAGGATCGATGAATCTCCGCCATTATGTGCCCTCGAAGTCCCGTGACATCTGGTACACACAACCGGTCCTTGTATCTAAGAAATCTTTTCTCGAGTAACTCAAACACTTGCTTCTTTTGAGAGGGAATGCTTTATCTTATTTTCACTAAGGTTGGATCATCAAATTGTCGTGCTTTTACCTCAGCTACTAACGAGGATTCGACAGGGTTCTGAACTATGGATCCTCCGCTACCGGTGTCAAGTAATAGCACCCTTAAATTATCCAACCGGTACATGTATTTAGTTATTTCCAACTTATAATATTACACATATCGTAGACTTCCATGGACTTCCGAATTAATCGTCAGCCACAATGTTTGTCTTCCCGGGGTGGTATAAGATATCTCTACATTATAATCCTTTAATAAATCAAGGCACCCCCCGCTGTCTTAAGTTCAATTCTTTTTGCCTGAATATGCATTGCAAGCTGTTGAGATCAATGAATATGCCAACATGAACTCCATACAAATAATGATGCCATATTTCAGAACGAAGATGATCGCCGCTAATTCTAGATCATTGGTATGATAATTTGTCTTATGTTTGCTCAGCTTCCTTGAAGCATGTGCAATAAACCTAACGTGTTGCATCAAAACACTGCCTAGTCCCGCTCTAGAGGCATCACAATATATAACATATCTTTCAGGTCCATCTGGAAGAGCTAGAGATTGTGCCAAGGTTAACTCATCCTTTAACTCTTGGAAGCTCTTTTCACAAATGTTGGTCTACCAGAACTTAGCTCCCTTATGTATCAACTTCGTTAATGGAGCATCTATGGATGAGAAGTTCTCCAAAAACCTTCAATAGTAACCGGCTAGGCTCAAGAAACTATGTACCTCCACGGGAGTTGCGGGCCTTGGCCAATTTTTAACTGGTTTGATATTCTGACCATCAACTTATGCACCCTCTCCCGATACTATATGCCTAAGAAAAGTCACCGAGTTTAACCAGAACTCATATTCGGAAAACATGGCGTATAACTTATGATCCCAAAGCATGCATAAAACCTTTCGCAAGTGCTTTGAGTGCTCTATTTCTGACCGTGAAAATACAAGAATGTTGTCTATGAATCACAAAAATATCCAAAAACAGCTTGAACACCCGATTAATCTAATCCATAAAATACGCTGGTGCATTGGTTAGGCCAAAATATATGATAGGGAACTCGTAATGACCATATCTACTCCGAAAGGCTGTCTTCGGATCATCTTTTTCCTTGATTCATAACCAATGATACCCAGATCTGAGATCGATCTTTGAAAAATACTCAGCACCTTGCAATCAATTAAACAAATCATCGAACCTCAGAAGTAAATACTTGTTCTTAATGGTTACCTAATTTAATTGTCGGTAATTAATCCACATTCTCAACGAACCATATTTATTTCGAACAAATAGCACTGGGGCTGCTACGGGGAAGCACTGGGTCGAATAAAACCTTTATCTAAAAGATCTTTTAATTGAGCTTTCAGTTCCTTCAACTTGGCAGGAGACATTCTATACGGATAGATATCAGTTGTGTATCAGGTGGCATATCGGTAGCGAACTCGATTTCTCTCTCGGGTGGGATAATCGGGAGCTCGTCAGGGTAACGACCAGGCCGGTCATTTTGTATATAGTAGCCCCATCCCCATATTTATTGCGTCTTCTATGTTCATTGGTGGTTTTGTAACTTGCCGAGGTGGTTGGTTTGGTTTCGGGAATGTTTCGGAGTGAATTGGGACACTTAGTACGAAGGTTGGAAGCTTAAGTTGGAAAAGTTGACCGGATTTGACTTTTGTGCAGACGACTTTGGTATGGAATTTTGATGGTTCCAATAGCTTTGTATAGTGATTTTGTACTTAGTCGTATGTCCAGATGTTGATTTGCAGGATCGTAGGTTGAATTGATGATTGTTGGCGAAATTTGGAAAATTGAAGGTTTGTAAGGTTGAGAGGTTTACGAGCGCAATACACAACACAAAGATTAATGTTCTCTAGTCAAAGATAGTATAGTAAAATATTGTCTCCACATAAATTGGATTTAAACAATGTTCAAGTAATTTCTGAGTTAAATGATATTCATGATGTTCAACACTTTGATTTTGGGTGATTACAAATTACAATTAACTACTAAAATTAAAACAATTGTTAGTTGATCGCGAAGAACTAGAGACTAGCAGAAGTAGGTTAATATCAATGTGAGAAATAAGGGTCATGACATGATAAGTGCAAGATTGTTATCCTGGAGTCGATATTGTTTATTTTCACTATTAAGGTTCTATTGATTCTCTCAAATTCAACAAGTGATTATCCTATAACTCTGACTCAGGTTCCTCTTTCGATTAAACCTAAGTCGTTTAAATAGGTTAATATAAAGCGCGGTGAAACTTGCAAGAATCTATTGGTAACAATGGTCTAAGAGAAACTTCTCTCGAATATTTCTCAATCTTAATTCAAAAGGTAGATCAAAAAGCTCTTTTGATTACTTTAAAGAAGTACCTAAAATAAATTAGGCATTTGTTGCAACAATATTCAATATTATGCGCCTCTTCCGATTAAACACGATAATGAATAAAATCACAACTTGAGTTAAAGCTCTTCCAATAAATTCCTGCAATCAAAAAATAATAAAATCCATAAATAGCAATCAAGTCACAAAATCATTTCAAACCCTAAGGGAAACTACTCCATAATCATGGAGAAAGTCATCAAAAATAGAATTAAACAACAAAAAAACATCAATCTAACGTTACAATCCAAATTAATCTTGTGTCTTGAAGCCTCCAATGCTCTCCAAAAGCTCCAAAGGTCAAAAGTTCCTTCAAAAACGTGTTTGGGTGTATTTATACCATGTAGGAGCGGGCCCCGATGAAACTACCTTTCCAAGACAAAACAGGAAAAATACTCTAAGAAATTTGAACAGGCCCGCCGCACCCTGCACCCCGCACTGTGCCATGCTCCGTGATAGTGGGGAAGTTCAGAGAGCAATTTCTGGCAGGCGACAACAAAATACACTGCGCGCTGCCCCATGCAGTGCGCTTGTGCAACTTTTCCAGAGTAAATTATTTTTTATTCACTTTTTGATGTCTAGACTTGGTCCTCGATCCTCGAACACAATGTTGGTTTAATTTCTTGGGCTTTTGCTCAGAATTCAAAGCTCCAAATTATTCGAATTAACTCCAGATTATATTTTTAACTTGTAAGCACTTATTTCAAGGCATAAAACACGAATAAGTGCACTATCATTTAAGCTCAAACATAAGTAAAATGCAGTAACTAGAGTGCAAACTATGACTAAATACGTGTTTCTAGCCTATCGTCAACACCCTACACTTAAACCATTGCTCATTCTCTAGCAATCAAACTACACTTCTCATAGAGACGACCTTTTTATCAGACAACTTCCCTTATGCATCATGCCAATAATATTTAAAGCAGACTAAGCACCCTATCATAACATCCTACCCTCAAAACTCGACTCAAAACCACAACACATTTCTTACAACCTGCTAACTTACTCTATTACAGAGGCTAAAGTCAATGCCTTTCCTTCGCAAGTCAGGTGCCCTCACACCAAAAAAATAGAAAGTACTTCCGCATACATAAAATTCAAGAACAAATAGGAATTCAAGATAGAAAGAATTCGTGATCTCATCTGAGTCACACCTCTATTCGGGGTTGTGAAACGGTCAATTGCAATAATAATACCCAACTAGGAGTCGGGATCGAATCCACAGGGAGCGTAGATGTGATTAGTGGTATATATTTGGGTAGAGCACGTGAAGCATATTAGTTGGACTTCCAACTAATATGCTAAGGATTACAATTCTTAATTTATACTAAGGATTACAATTCTAAGGTATGAAACTAGAAAATTTTGTTTTTGTTGTTGTTTACAAATAATGTAAAAGAACTAGGGCTATAACTTCCACCTAAGTGTTTTCCTAACGGCTTGTAAGTTTTAAAACTTGTTTCGTTGGTCGGGGTGTATAGAATTCAACACTCAAATACCCTCTCAATACCTCTCGGTAAGTGATTGATTTTTCCCAATTTGGCTTTCTCAAGTCCAAATGGGTATTGAACAAAACAATTGATAAATTTCTCAAGTCGGGTTTTACTATCTCTAGGTTCAACCCTTTAATTGGGACTATCAATCTCTTGATTTCATCCCAAATTCTTGTTAGCCAAATTTTTCTAGACTGTCTCTCTTTCTCAAGAAGAGACCAAGTCAAATAGGCATGAACTAATGTTTGCAACCATTAGTTCTACAATTATAAGCAAGAACAAGGCTAAATAATAAATATCCAACCATAAACAAGCCATAAATCAAAAACCCATTAGTTTCACGCACTAGGGTTAGGTCACAAACCTAGCTAGAAATCTAGATACTCATATTGGGAATTGAAGAAAATAAAGAAGAAAAGATGATAAAACTCATATTACAAGATTAGACGATGAAAATCCAATATCAATCACCAATATAATCTAAAGTTTCCTAAAAGGGTAAAGAAAAACGGCTACAGACTTTTCAGTGTTCAAAACTTAAACTAATTTCATGAAAGAAGTCAATTTATATACAGCTGAAATTTTCGGACAAAATTACCCTTTCAGAGGTTCTGCGGCCGCACAATTCTGGATTGCAGCCGCATCTCTTGAGCTTTGTGGTCCGCACAATTTTGGGTGCGGCCACACTTCCTCTTCTACAGACCACACATATCATGAGTGCGGTCGCATAGTTGATTTCTGCAGCCGCACAATTATAGTGCATTCCACACTTCTTGTTCAGCTTGAAATTGATATCTCTGAACATTGACTTCTGCAACTGAACAATTATTGTGCGGCTCAAACTTTACATTGAGGCTCTGCAGATTTTCCTTCACATTCTACGACCACAGATAGAATTCTGCGGTCCCGCACTTCAGCTTCTGTGCATGGTTTTTGTCCTTGTTCAAAATCACTCCTTCTTGAGTTGGATTTCATCGTAGTGGCTCATTTTCCAATACTCTTGCAAGTAAGCGTATTTCATCATTTTTCGGGAATACAATTGAACACTTTTTGACTAAAACGAAAGCTAAGAGGCGCTAATAAGTAGTCAAAATTCCCACTTATCAACTCCCCCAAACTTAAGCTTTTGCTTGTCCTCAAGAAAATAATGTAGTTCCCACCTACACAACATAAGATCTATTCCAGCTAATCTAAGGTGAACCAAACACACATCAATTGGGACAAAAAATACCCACAACACTTATGAATTATCAACAAGGTAATGATTTGAAGTTTTAAGCGCAAATAGTTCTAATGTGCCACTAAAGCATCAAGAGTTGACTTTATTCATCAAGGAATTTCGCTCTTTCATGTAGTTCTGTGTGGATCCGAAACTCCGCCTCTCCTACTCTCCGTTAGCATATCTCACTTAAGAATGCAACACTTAATTCAAGGGTTTGTGAAAAGTTCGCTCATCTCTCTCAAAGGAATGTCACAAGAACGACTCTAAGTACCATATGCTTGTCCCTCATATAAATCACCACTAATGCAAGTTCACTCGGCTTGAAATCACACAGGGATTTTTCGGAATATAATGAAGGCTTTTGGGCTAAGGTAGGAAATGTTGGAATAGAACGAGTTCATCTTTCCTTAAGCACTCCATTTTCTCTTTTTGTCTCATGCTTTGTCGACTCTTTGAGTCATTTTCTTTTTCCTTAGGGGAAGTAGAGAGACTTAACATCACTCTTTCTTGGTCATGATATTAGTTTTCTACTTCTTTGTTTCCTCCATGATTTGCATTTTTGCTCTTCTTTGAATCCCTTCAACAGTTCAACTTATTCACTTTTTTTTTGCATTTTTCTTTTGTTCTTTCTTTCTTTTCTTTGCCTTTCCCTGTATTCATTTCTTTTCTCTTTTTGTACTTTTATACCACTTTCAAATTCCTCGTATCTCCCCCAAACTTATGTTTTAGCTAATTCTTTCTCAATAGTGTTAAGGAAAGCTCGGGTGCCAAGAGAGAGTCAGTACAAAACGGGTAAAGGCTTGTAACATGATTATCAAGTGAGAAAGGTTTTAGGCTCAAAAGGGTTTATTAGTGATAACATCATTGGTGGGCCATGAAAAATTTCAAAACGGGTCAAGGAGAGCCTACAATCACTTCTCAAGCCAAGCAAAAGATAAAATTTTGCCTAGAAACACATTCGGGGCAAGTTCTAGACCATTCACACAGATACTTGGGCTTGTAACAAAACATCTCACCTCTCACACAGCTAGATCGTTAAAGAAGATAGATTCGAGGTCCCACAACAACTATATTCAAGATTGAAAATCACGAATGGTTCAACTAAACCACTCGATGATTGCCTAAGTCAACACAAGAGTCAAAAGGTCACTAACTAGAGCTATTTCTTTCCAAAAACTTATTTTTAATCATAAGCATGCAGTTAAGTGTGTTGGTACCAAGTGAAGCATGCTTGACTATTTTATTCATTATTACTACTGTTCTTACCTAAACATCAAAAATGGACTCAATCCTTTTAGAAGGTTGTCACGCCATGAATCGTTGGGAAAAGTCACCCGGTTCACACAAAAACCACCTTTGGAAAGAATCGTGGCATTAAGAAAACCAAAGGCTTATTGATCACTAAAACATGAAAAGAAATTACTAAATTAAAAAGGAGCTATTAAAGTAAATAAGAACCTATTAGGCTAAAGATTGACTACTAAACTACTAAAGTCTAAATAAATATACAAACCGAGAAAGGGAAAGAGAATATATACATCAATAGAGAGAGAGAAGATAAAAATAAAAATGAAAATGGTATCAGTTATTACATGCTAATGTAAAATGTCAAATAAAAATGGACTCCATCACCCAGAATAAGAATAAGCATTGTCCCCAATGCTTAACAAAATAAAGATCAAGGAAGGGAAAGAGTAAAGAAGACTCCCTATGTGGTCTCAGCGTCCATAGCAGCATCACCACCCTCAGGCTCCTCCAACTGGATCTCATTATCCTCTGCTCGGGGAGTAGCTGAGTTGGTGAACATCTGTAGCACCGCCTCAGCAGTGTGGGCAGCAAGGTCTGGCTCCTCAGACTGGCCAGCTGGTTCCATTAGTGCTGATGGCGCTACTGGGTCTGTTGGTACTGATGGATCTGTCTCCATCAATAAGTCGAATGGAAGATCACCAACTGGTGCTATCTTGGTTACCTCTCGCCTCAACTTGTCCACTAATTTTCTCGAAACTTGGGATTTCCTCATCTACCTGCTTCCCAAGCTCCTCAATTCCCTCCCTCCATGTGACACCAAAGTGTCCATGATGGTCTTTTGATTGTCCAAAATCTTCTTCAAATTTTTCTCCACTGACTGAGGAATCTAGGGTGCTAGGGTAGAAGCCTGTGCTGCAACAGCACTGGATATTCCAGACAACTTTGCAGTAGCTGTCTGCATCCAGTTGTTGAGACTCGCCAGTGTCTAGTAGACTCGTAGCGCAGAGAGTGGATAAGTAAAGGAGGATGGAACTGATATTGATGCTGAAGGACCTGAAGATGGAGGTGGTGGAATGACAGCTATCTCGGTGGAAGGCTGGGCTGGTGTGGAAGGCATGACAGTTGAATCTGCAACTACCACCGACGGCTCATCGGACTGGCCTATGGTAGTAGTCGACTTACCCTTGATATTTGGGTTCCTCGAATCCCTTAGAGAATACCAGGAGTAGGGATACTTTGCCCGAACCTTCGTATCAAAGATCCTGGGCTCCACCCCCGCATCCGTGAAATACTCCATGATAGTGTTGGGATACGGGTAGGAGCTCTCACCCTACCTGAAAACCACCAACATGTTGGCCAACATGATGGCACCCATATTGATTGGGTACCTAGCCACGATAGAGGCAATTAAGACTGCCCGAGGGATTGGGAGATTGTTTTCATTTTGGCTCGAGTCGATGCAACTACATACAAATGTTTTCCACCCTTTTGCCTAAAAGTTGAGGGTAGCCCGCTGAATGGGAATCCCTGCTGTGATATATCGTAGTGGTGGTACTGGAGCTGCTGCTACTATCTCAGCTAACCAAGGGTGAGCCGCATCACCCGTTGAGAATTTCTCAAAATACTACACCGGCTCCACCTCCTCGAACCCCAAGTAAGTGTTCAGGGTGCTCTGATCGAATCTAACTATCAAGTTCCGCACCTTGGTCACCTTAGTCCCCTTTTTGATGTGCGCCACATTGGCGTAGAATTCCTGGACTAATTTCTCCTTGGCATCCATCACACTTTGAGTGAACCATGTCCACCATTTTCTCTCCCGAAATTGCTTTGCTACAGTGGGGTTGTACCTATCCAAGTCTTTTAACAGTAACTGACACTTAAGTGTGAGCGATATCTGAGGCCACCACTCTCGGAACCCGGGAAAAGCTATGAAGATCACAAATCTATCTTCCCAAATATCCTTCTTTTTCGACCTCTCGAGGCCGGAAACTCTTGTATCACTACCTCGACCGTCATCCGAAATATCCTCATCATCATTAAATGTAACTGGTGCGGCAGGGATGTGAGTAGATGAGGGTTCTGAATCCTGGTTGCCATCTTCTGAACCCTCAGAAGTGCTTGCTGAGGTGGAAGGCTCATTACGGAGCTAGTATCTCCTCGAAAATTGTTGTGGCTGAGATTGGGCCTCCACAGAGTGGCCTTCAGATGCTTCCCTAGACGGGATTTTTATGAACTTGATTCAGAGGGCTCTGTGGACCTACCTCGCCCTGTAGTTGACTTTTTGGATATCCTTTTTTAGACTGAGAGTGTTTGGGTGCCCCTACCTCGGCCTCGGCCTCGGGAGGGTTCACCTCTCCCCTTAGATGTATCACCTTTTCCTCTTGATCTAACCATTGTCTGCAATACATAGAAAAAAGAATCAATTAAAGTTCAAATCAATAATATAAAACAGTTGCAGACAAAAGAGTGTACAGGGTGAGGAAGTGCGGTCCGCATAATTTTGAGTGCGGCCGCAGATGGGCTTGTGCGAACTGCACAATTTTGGAAGTGCGGCTGCAGTAGTTGATCTTCGGTCCGCACAATTTAAGTGCGACCGCATAATTCAAGTGCGGTCCCCACAATCTTGAGTGCGGATGCGCAATTCAATCTCAAAAAAGTCAACTCTCTGAAGTCATAGAATCGATCAATCTGCGGCGGCACACACCTTTTTGCAGCCGCGGTTCAATTTTTGCAAACCGCACAGTTTTGAGTGCGGTCCGCACAATCAATGCATAAAACTTTTCCCTAGCCTAAGGATATGTGGACCACACAATTCCTTGTGTGGCTATACAATTCAAACACAAACGACAAGAACTTAGGGCTTTTAAATTTTTTTTCACAATTTTGACATGTTATTGGAAATTTAGACATGATACACAGTTTACCCATCCGCCAATTAGCAACTAGGAAGTTACCCACACACTTTTAATCGTACATGATGATTAATTTGACATTTAGGATTAAAAATAACTAAACTAACTATGAACAAAAATTAAAAAAATTGAAAAATCTAAGGATGAATTGAACATACAAGTAATGAAGTGATGCAGTGGAGAATATAAGATGATGAATTGAGTGTGAGATGCTTGAATCAATTTGAGTGCACTTTGCTTGCATTTGTGTTAAGTGTTCAGAGTGCGTAAAGTTTGAACAGTGTGAGGAGGCCACTATTTATAGGTTAACCGATTAGGGCAAAGATTGGAAACTGAGTGCGGCCGCACAGTTTTTTGTGCAGTCCACACTTCTTACCTGTTACCACTTTTACCTTTTGATGGTATGTGGTCCGCACATTTTTGAGTGTGGCCACAGATTCTTGTGCGGACCACACATTTCCTTGTGCGGCCGCAGATCAACCATTTCTCTGACATGCAAAACTTCAGAGAGTTTGCAATTTCTGGTCTCCAGTTGTGCGGCCGCAAAACCCTTTCTGCTGTGGCCTTCAAAATTGTGTGGTCCACACTATTTCCACACTTAGCCATTTTTTCCTGAGCACAGTTCCTGTAAAGCACACTCATTCCTGCAACACACTTCAAAACTAGTTAGCACAAAACAAGACCTATCTAAAGAAGAAGCAAGAGAAAAAGAAAAAGAAACGTGGGTTGCCTCCCAACAAGCGCCTGATTTAACGTCGCGACACGACACATATTACCATCAATCACTTGAAATGAATCACTGCCACGACGTGACCATCACCAACTTTTATGAGATAATGCTTCACTCGGTGTCTATTGACTCTAAAAGCTTCATCATTTTTATTTTTCAAGTCTATTGCATCAAAGGGTGTGACACTCACAACTTCAAACAGGCCACTCCATTTAGATTTAAACCTTCCCGGAAACATATGTAACCGAGAATTAAACAATAATACAAGATCACCTTCTTTGAACTCCTTGTTCCAAATGTACTTGCCATGGAGGTAGTTCATTTTTTCCTTGTTTAAGGAGGAACTTGTATATGCATGGTACCGGAATTCATCTAGATCATTCAATTGGGCCACCCTTAAGTTGGCGACGACATCCCACTCAAGATTTAGCTTCTTCAAATCCCACATGGCCTTGTGCTCAAGTTCTACCGGAAGGTGACAAGCTTTCCCGAACACCAACCGATATTGAGATATGCCAATCAGTGTTTCGTAAGACGTCCTATAAGCCCATAGAGCATCATCAAGTTTCTTCGACGAATCCATCCGGTTGGTATTCACTATTTTTGACAAAATACTCTTGATCTCCCGGTTGGAGACTTCCACTTGTCCGCCTGCTTGAGGGTGATAGGGGGTCGTGACTTTGTGAGTGAAACCATTGGTGAGTAAGGTATCGAAAGCTTTGTTGCAAAAGTGCGATGCCCCATCACTTATGATGGCCCTCGGAGTACCAAATCTTTTAAAGATGTTTTTTTAAAATGCCACCACACTTCTAGCTTCGTTTTTGGGTAGAGCAATGGCCTCAACCCATTTTGACACATAGTCCAAAACTACCAAAATGTAGGTGTTCCCACAAGAGCTTACAAACGGTCCCATGATATCAATGCCCGACACATAAAAAATGTCAATTTCCAAGATGGTGGTGTGGAGCATCTCATTTTTCTTTGAAATCCCATCGTCCCTTTGACATTCAGCACAGTGGTTGACTAAATCATTTGTGTCCTTGTAGAGGGTAGGCCAATAGAATCCACAACTCAATACTTTGGTAGCCGTTCTTGCTCCACCATGGTGACCACCATATGGTGAAGAGTGACAAGCACCATATGGTGAAGAGTGACAAGCCCCAAGAATTTCAACTTGTTCCTCCTCTGACACACATATTCTAATCACACCATCGGTATAAATTCGGAAGAGGTATGTTCATCCCAATAGTAGTCAAGGAAATCCCGTTTGAGCTTCTTTCTTTGGTTTGAAGATAACTCATTCGGTACAATAACACTCATAAGATAATTTTCTAAATCAACGAACCATGGAATCTCTGTCATTGAAATGGCTAGAAGTTTCTCATCGGGGAAGGAGTCATTGATTTCAAGGCCGTCATGTGGCCTCCCCTCCTCCTCCAAACGAGACAAGTGGTCCACCACTTGGTTTTCACTGCCTTTATGGTCTTGGATTTCTAGCTCTAACTCTTGCAATAAAAGTACCATCTCATTAACTGCGCCTTTGAATCTTTCTTTCTCATTAGGTACTGACCGCATGATCCGTGTCACAATCACCTTAACCATCAAGTATGGGTGGAACTTCTCCATAGCAAAAATAATAGCAAGGATCTCTTTTTCGGTCACCGTGTAATTGACTTGGGTATCATTCATGGTCTTACTAGCATAGTAGACCGGATGGAAGATCTTATTGATACATTGCCCCAAAAGAGCTCCGACCACCACATCACTTACGTCACATATGAGCTCAAAAGGCAAGCTCCAATTCGGTGTGGTGATAATACGAGTAGTTGTCAATTTGAACTTGAGAAATTAAAATTCCTACAAGAAATCCTCATTGAAATGGAATTTGACATCCTTCTCCAAAAGCTTACACAAGGGGTTCACCACTTTGGAAAATACTTTATGAAACGACGATAGAACCCTACATGACCCTAGAAACTACTCACTCCCTTTATGGATGTTGGAGGTGGAAGTTTAGAAATAACCTCTATTTTCACCTTGCTGACCTCAATTCCATTCTTTGAAATTTTGTGGCCAAGGACAATGCCTTCCTCGACCATGAAGTGACATTTCTCCTAATTGAGCACCAATTTCGTTTATTCACATCTTTCCAACACTTTGTCTAAGTTTGATAAACAATCATTAAAGAAATTCCCGACCATTGAAAAGTCATCCATGAAGATTTTAAGGAAATCCCCCACCATGTCCGTGAAGATAGCCATCATACACCGTTGAAAATTCGCCGGTGCATTGCATAACCCAAATGGCATCCGTGAGAACGCAAAAATGCTATAAGGACATGTGAAAGTATTCTTCTTTTGATCCTCTGGACCAATACGAATTTGATTGTAGCCGGAACACTCATCAAGGAAACAATAGAAAGTACGGCCGGCCAACCTATCATGCATTTGATCTAGGAAGGGAAGTGGGAAATGATCCTTCCTTCTGACTTTGTTGAGCTTGCGATAGTCCATACACACTCTTCACCCGGTCATTTTTATTTTAGGTATGAACTAGTTCTTGTCATTGTTAACCACGGCCATTCACCTTTTCTTTGGGACACATTGCACCGGAGAGGCCCATGAACTACCGAAAATAAGGTAAACAACCCTGGCATCCAACCACTTTATGATCTCCTTTTTAACCACCTCTTGCATTGCTTCATTTAGCCTTCTTTGATGTTCAATGGAGGGATTAGAATGCACCTCCAAAATAATCTTGTGCATGTGAAATGGGGAATATGATTATTCACCGAATATCCGTCAATGTCCATCTGATAACTTTCTTCCTTTTTTGTAGCACCGCCAATGTGGAATCTACATGCACGTTAGTCAAATAAGAGGAAAGAATAAGCGATAAAGTAGAACAAGGTCCAAGAAATTCATACCTGAGATGCGGAGGCAATGGCTTTAACTCAAAAGTGGGAGGCTCCTCGATTGAGGGATTTGTTGGAGGAGTGTTTCGATTTTCAAGATCCAAGGACAATTTGCGAGGTTCGTAAGTGTATGACCCTATTCCTTGCAATGTATTCACACATTCCACATAGCCATCCCTCTCGTTATCATCAAGGTTAAGAAAAACGACCTTCAAGGTATCATTAACATTCATTGTGGCACTAGTATCATCAATAATCACATCAGTGACCAAGTCCACAAACGAACAAATTCATTGCTATTCGGTTTCCTCATAGATTTCCACACATGGAAAACCACCTTTTCATCACCCACCCAGAAAGTGAGTTCACCGGCTTCCACATCGATAAGAGCCTTCCTCGTAGCAAGGAAAGGTCTACCCAAAATATTTGGCACCTCATAGTCCACTTCACAATCAAGAATCACAAAGTCCGCCGGGAGAATGAATTTATTAACACGAACCAACACATCATAAGTAATACGCAATGATCTCTTCATAGTACAATCCGCCATTTGTAATCTCATAGACGCGGGTCTTGGTTTCCCAATTCCCAAAGTTTTGGAAACCGAATAAGTCATCAAATTGATACTTTCCCCAATATCACAAAGAGCTTTAGGAAAGTCGGCACTTCAAATGGTACAACGAATTGTGAAAGCGCTGTGATATTCAAATTTAGGAGCCATTGAGTGCATAATTGCACTCACTTGATGAGTCATCTTTATAGTGTCACAATTCATCGGCCTCTTCTTTGTCACCAAGTCCTTCATGAACTTTGCATAACCGGGAATTTGCTCCAAAGCCTCAACAAATGGCATACTAATAGATAGACTGTTCATCATGTCAATGTACTTTTTGAATTTGTTCTCAACATTTTTCTTGGCAAGCCTTTGAGGGTATGGAGGAGGAGGCCTTGGCATTGGTTCCTTAGCCTTTGGAACTACCGGTTCCAACATGTCAAGAATGTGCTCTCTAGACCGGTTCACTTCCTCTTGGGTCTCCTCCACATTGTCGTCAATATCAATTCTCACTTCAACATGTGATTGCACCACATTGTTTGGAATCTCATCTTCTTGTACCACTTCTTCATCATCCACAATTTTCCTTTGACTTGAAGTGGTTGTATCCCCACCTTTTCCACTCCTTGTATTCATATGCATGGCATGTCCCGTGTTGTTCCCACCCTTTGGGTTCACCACATTGTCACTTGGTAGTGCCCCCTTAGGACGAGTGTTTAAATCTTGCGAAATTTGCCCCAATTGAACTTCCAGATTGCAAGTTGAAGTGTTGTGAGAGGCTAGTTGAGCATCGGAGTCAGAATTCTTATCCATCATTTGTTTGAACATGTTCTAAATTCTCCCCACCTCATTGTTGGACGATCTCGGACCATGGGTAGGATAAGGAGGCGATTTGCTCGATTATTGATACATCGTGGGCCTTTGAAAGCCCGACCCCTAATTCCCTTGGTTATTGTTCCACCCCCCTTGGCTGTTGCATCCCCAATATCCTTGATTATTTCCACTCCAATTTCCTTTGTTATTTTTACCATTCTAATTTTCTTGGTTTTTTTTATTGTTCCAATTACCTTGGTTGTTACCACCATTCGAATTGCCAAGGTTGTTAGAATTCTAATTCCCTTGATTACTATGACACCATTGTTGTTGATTCAAGCCTTGAGAGTTGTTTCTTTATCCTTGGAAGTTGTTAACATATTGTACTTCCTCTTCTGGTTCACTTTAAGATTCATCTTGATCAAACCAACTATCTTCTTGCACATAATGTTCCGCACGATTTTGCACTTGTTGACCCTTTTTCCTTCTCTTGTTTACCCTCATATTTAATCCCTCAATGGGGATTGACTTGCTTAGGACCTTGAACTTGTTGAAGTTGAGCTTTGGCTAATTGATTCATCGTGGTACTTAACCCGGCAAATGCTTGCCCATGATCATGAAATTCTTTATGTAGGTGAATCACATTTGGATCACCTTGAGGACCATTTTCTCTACTTTTCCATGCCGATGAAGTATCCACCATTTAATATAAGATATCACAAGCTTCCTTATATGGCGTTGTCATGAAATTTCCACCAACAAGTTGGTTGACCACGCATTGATTGATAGTATTGACCCCCGTATAGAAAGTTTGTTGAATCATACCCTCCGTAATTTCATTGTTTTGGCACTCTTTAACCATAGTTCAGTACCTCTCCCATATCTCATGCATAATCTCGTCTCTAAGAATATCCATATGCTCGGGAGAAAAGAACTTGGAAACAAATTTCTCCACTAATTCATCCCACGTACGGATGGAATGGTTTGGCAACCTTTCTAACTAATCCAAGGCTTTCCCCCGTAGAGAGAAAGGAAATAGCCTCAACATTAAAGCATCCTCGGAGGCGTTTGTATGTTTACTTCCCCAACAACTGTCCACACACCCCTTCAAGTGTTGGTATGCATTTTTATCCGGAGCCCCCGTGAATAATCGCCGTTACTCTAACAATGTGAGCATAACATTTGTGATTTGAAGGTTGCCAACCCTAATGGAGGGCGGGACTATGTCACTTGCATATCCTTAATTCGGCAACACCCGGTGTGGAGGCGCTCTTGGTGGAGGTGGGGAAGAATGGGAATGTTTTTTTGAGGCCGTCGTCCTCGTCTATTTTCTTGAGGTTCAAGAGGAACCGATTAAAATTGGTCATCATGCCCGTCATCCTCCAATGGTATGTTTCCGATAGGGTCATTGTTGTTAAGAGTCATTGTTTCACCTATAATTGTTTCATAAAAAAATTAGTAACACGGAAGGAAAGGAAGAAAAGTCACATGCAAAAACAAATAGATAGCTAAATCTATTTTTAGCTCCCCGGCATTGGAGCCAAAAATTGATTTCGTCCAAGTCACACCTCTATTTGGGGTTATGAAACAGTCAATTGCAATAATAATACCCAACAAAGAGTCCGGATCGAACCCACAGGGAGCATAGATGGGATTAGTGGTATATATTTGGGTAGAGCACGTGAAGTATCTTAGTTGCACTTCCACAAAGGTGGTTCTATTTTTACTTCTAAATTTATACCAAGGATTACAATTCTAAGGTGTGAAACTAGAAACTCTTATTTTTATTGTTATTTTCAAATAATGTAACGGGACTAGGGCTATGAATTTCACCTAAGTGTTTGCATAACGGGTTGTAAGATTTAAAACTTGTTTCATTGGTCGGGGTGTATTATAGCAATTAACACTCAAATACCCACTCAATACCTCTCGGTAAGAGAGTGGTTTTGCCCAATTTATCTTTCTCAAGTCCAAATAGGTATGGAACAAAATAGTTGATAAATTGCTCAAGTTGGGTTTTATTATCTCTAGGTTCAACCCTTTAATTGGGACTATCAATATCTTGATTTCATCCCAAATTCTTGTTAACCAAGTTTTCGTAGACTAATTCTCTCTTTCTCAAGAAGAGACCAGGTCAAATGGGCATGAACTAATGTTTGCAACCATTAATTCTACAATTATAAGCAAGAACAAAGCTAAATAATAAACACCCAACCATAAACAAGTCATAAATCAAACACCCATTAGGTTCACACACTAGGGTTGGGTCACAACCCAAGCTAGAAATCTATCTACTCATATTGGGTATTGAAGAAAATAAAGAAAAAAAGATGATAAAACTCATATTGCACGATTAGAAGATGAAAACCCAATGTTAAATCACCAATATAAGACAAAGTTGCCTAAAAGGGTAAAGAAAACGGCTACAAATTTTTTAGTATTCAATTCTTAACCTAATTTCGTGAAAAAAGTCTATTTATACACAGCTGAAATTTTCGGACAAAATTTCTCTTTCAGAGGTTATGTGGCCGCACAATTCTTTGTGCGGTCCGCACCTTTCTTCAGCTTTTGACAGGAGTGGATTCTGCGGCTGCACAATTCGTCATTGCGGACACATCTCTTGAGTTCCGCGATCCGCACAATTCTGGGTGCGGCCGTACTAGGCTCTTTTGCGGACCGCACATTTCCTGAGTTCGGTCGCATAGTTGATTTCTACAGCCGCACAATTACAGTGCTGTCCACAATTTTTGTTGAGCTTGAAATTGATATCTCTGAATATTGACTTCTGCGGCCGCACATATATTGTGTGGTCCGCACTTTACATTGAGACTCTACAAATTTTGCTTAACATCCTGCGGCCACAGATAGAATTCTGCGGTCTGCACTTCATCTTTTGTGCCTGGATTTTGTTGTTGTTCAGAACCACTCTTTCTTGAGTTGGATTTCATTGTAGTGGTTATTTCTAATACTCCTGCAAGTAAGTGTATTTCATCAGTTTTCGGGAATACAATTGAACACTTTTGGACTAAGACGAAAGCTAAGAGCGCTAATAAGTAGTCAAAATCCCCACTTATCAATTCGCTCACTCTCAATATTCATATGCCACAGAAAAAACACCATAGGCTTGCCCGTAGTGTACTCTATTAATTGAGCTCATTCAGCCAAAGATAAAGTTGGATGTTAATTTGGTTGTAATGTAGGTTGCAGGACAGGTAGAATACAATTTCTCTAATTGTAACTACAGCTCCCTGAGCACTTTAATGCATATAATTTCACCAATTCAAACCCCACACTTATGTTGAATCAATACCCAACCTTCACATCATATTAGCACCAGGCCCTCAATTTCTTTAAGCACAAACTAGATGAGAACAACCACTAGAAATGAATCAATGTTTTTTCCTTTCTAACATATAGATAAACTTTTTCTCTCTTTCTTTTTTCTAAGTACTGATTTTTTTTTTCTTTTCCAATTCCCTACAAGTGGATCTCACAATATTTTTTAAACAATGCACCTTTATCCTTTTCTATTGCCTATCAAAAACCCAACATACCTCCACATAGGTATTAACAAGCTCCTAAATATTTCAATTGCTCATGAGAGGTAAAAGGTTTCAAACAAATGGCAAATTCAACAAAAGGTCAGGCTTCTAGTGTGGTTACCAAAGAAATAGAATTAGAGGCTCAATGGGGCTAACTAAGATACACATTAATTAGGCGGTTCACATGCATATATTTGGCTCAATAAAGAAATGACATTTTCACTTCCTGGACCAAACAAGACTACCATTTCACTTGCAACACACAGGGAAAGTTCTTGACATCAATTGGTATAAACAGAATATCAACAAAAAATTCACACATACATTAGCACGTTACTCACTTAGGATCGGATTTATCTCGACTCTCTAGTCAAAGCAGTTAAGAGAAATCGATATCAACAAATTAAGGCACTATACAAGAGTCAAGAACTAAGCCTAGGCGTAACACTAAAGCATTCACTACTCTCAAGATACAGCACATTCAAGAAAGGTCATCTCCGTTTAACACCATAGCACAAGACGTCTCTAGTCCTAACAAAAGAAAAACAAACTAACTACATCCGGTTCAAGCAAAACCCTTTAAAAAGAAACACGACACAAAGAAACACCAAAAGAGAATTTTTATACTACCTAAGAAAATAAAACTTCTTTTTTCTTTGACTTTGATCCCACAAGAAGACAATCAAAGAAATCCATCGTCGGGAAAAGTCAATTTTTTTCAAACAAAGCAAAAGAAAACAAACACACATAAACATATTTACATCCCACACCCCACACTTTAAATTGTGACATGTCCCCATTACAAAAATAAAAAGCAAGAGATAAAGGAAACTCCTCTGAATCATCTAGCATGGGTTGGAATCAAAGTCGGGATCCACTTTGCATGCCTGACCTAATGCACATATCCATGCTGAAAGTTTCTTTTCTACTTTCTTTGGGTACGCCCCACACTTGTCATGCTTACTCTCTCCAGTTCGCTCTTTTAGGGCCCTTTCTTTGAATTCAGAGTGTGTAGTCGACTCGTCTCTAGGTGCCTATATTTCTTTTATTCACCTTGAACACCACTCTTTCTTCCCCCATTCTTGGCATGAGCTGCCTTTCCTGAATGCCCAGAATAGCTCTACTAGAATCCAGGAAAGGTCTCCCTAAAATTAGAGGGATCTCCTTATTCTCTTCCATGTTGACCATGATGAAGTCCACATGGAACGCAAATTTATCCACCCGAACTAGCACATCTTCTACTATCCCTTCAGGTATTATCATGATCTGGTCTGCCAATTGCAAAGACACAGGTACAGATCTAATTGCTCCAATTTCTTTCTCAAGTTTTCTGAAAATAGACAAGGGCATAATATTAATAGAAGAACCTAAATAGCACAAAGATTTCTCAAAATTAGTACTTTATAAAGAGTAAGGCATAATAAAACTCCGTAGATCTCCACACTTTTATGGGAGTTTATTTTGTGGAATAGTACTACAATGCTCTGTGAGCTTGACCATCGATGTCTCTTTCACCTTACTCTTGTTGGAAAATATCTCCTTCAGGAATTTAGCATAGGTTGGAATCTGAGATGGCACCTTTGTGAAAGGTAGATTAACATGTACCTGCTTGAGCACTTCCAGAAAGTACCCAAATTGTTTGTCCAGCTTCTCTCTTCTTTGCTTTCTGGGAAAAGGTAAAGCAGACATGTATTTTCTCTCCTCAGTCTCCTCATTCATTGAATTCTCACCCTTCCTCTTTTTCAGAGCTCCAATCCTCCCGTTCTTCTTCAGACCGTCATCTGGATCTACCCTCACTTCACCTTCTCGATTGTTGCTCTCTTTCTGCTCCTCCAGAATATCTACTTGTTTGTCAATCAACTCACCATTTTGTTTTGCTATGGGGTCCTTTAATACTTGCCCACTTCTAAAAGACACCGCATTTATTGTCTCTTTTGGATTTCTTTCAGCATTAGTAGGTAGAGTTCCTTGAACCCTCTCAGAAAGTATAATAGCAAGTTACCCCACCTGTCTTTCCATGTTATGAATGGATGTGCCATGCGTTTCAAGCCTCTCATTTTGTCTTAATAATAAAGGCTTTCATCAGATCTTCCATGCTTGACTGATTATACTATAGAGGCTGGTATTACTGCCTCCGCTAATTGTGAAAACCTGGAGCTCCTTGTCCCTAGGGTCTGAGTTATTCTGTTGCCATGCATTCACACTACTACCTGGTTAACTCCAAGAAAAACCTGAGCGCCTTTACCCCATGGAGTTAAAATTATTTCCACTTTTGTAGTTGCCTTTGTCAAAGCTCCCCACAGCATTTACCACTTAATCTATGGTTGAGTCTTGACATTCATGTTTTGTATGACCCATTCCACAAAAGTCACAAACTGATGTTGACTGGCTCTGGACCTTGGTTAAGGTTAACTATCTTATCTCTATGGACACAATGTCTAGCTGGGCTTGCACTGGCATGTTAGAGTCTACCTGGTGAACCCCAGCTAATTTTCTTATATCATTACTCTCAGTGGGCTATTGGTTAGCATCCTCAGAGAGATCATCAAGAATCGAAACAATCTCCTTAGGAGTTCTCGTTAATAAAGGACCTCCAACTGCAGTACTAAGAGTTCGCCGTGAGGAAGGTGTCAGTCCATCCCAAAAGTCTCGTAGTTGTATCCATAGTTCAATTGCATTATGATGACACCTTCTCACTATCTCTTTGAATCTTTCCAAGGCTTCGGATACCGTTTTAATGTCCTTTTGGCAAAAGTTGTGAATTTCCCTTTTGAATTTCACTGTTTTTGCAGCTGAGAAGTACTTGTCAAAAAACTTTTTAGTCATATCTTCCCATGTCCTGATCGACCCAATTGGTAAGCTTTAATGCCAGTGCTTCGCGTCATCCTTAAGTGAAAAGAGGAATGTCGTCAAGTAGACTGCATCTTTTGATACTCCATTGTACTGGAAGGTGTTCATGATCTCAAAGTACATCAAGTGAGCGTTAGGATCTTCAATCACCTTCCCTCTAAAGACACAGTTGTTCTACATGGAGGTCTGACACTTGATAGTCCCCGATTATATACTGGTCTGATATAGTCAGCCAATGCTCTCCCGGGCCTGGGAGCCATATTTTCGAACTAATCTTCTACCAGGGGCTGATTTATATTGAATATTTGACCCCAACTTCTTCCACTGTCTTATCACCAGCTCTAAGGGCTACTTCAGCTGCTATCCGTGCAACTTGTTCTCCATGTTCGGCTGCTTTTCGTGCAGCCAAAAAACTACCTCCTCACCCTTTTTAGCCATATGTTCTTTGGTTGAAGATTTCCCCAAGAAATTTCCAGTGAGTTCTTTCTCTTTCCTTAATTCTCGCAGATGCCTTTCCACCTCTAGATTGTATGGGATCACTTCTTTAAAAGACGATCTGAGTCATACACCAAAGAACTTAACATGTTTCCCGCACACAGAAGAGAAAAAACGTGAAGAATAAAATAAAATTGGTTACTGAATTAGCACCAAAAAACTATTTTGGACAGTATTGATTGCTACCCCCGACAACGGCGCCAAAAGTTGACGAGCACAAAACAAAACAGGAAAATTAATGTTCTATAATCAAAGATAGTATAGTAAAATATCATCTCCATATGGACTGGATTTAAACAATTTTCAAGTAATTTCTGGGTTAAACGCTATTCAGGATGTTCAACACTTTGATTTGGGATGAGTATGGATTACAATTAACACGAAAACTAAAACAATTGACAGCTGATCACGAAGAACTAGAGACTAGTAGAAGTGGGTTGTTATGATGATGTGTGAAATAAGGGTCATGACATGATAAGTGCAAAATTATAATCCTGGAATTGATACTGTTTAATTTCACTAGTAAAGTTCTATTGATTATCTCGAATTCAACAAGTTATTATCGTATTGTTCTAACTCGGGTTCCTCTTTTGATTATACCTAAACCATTCAAATAGGCTAATATAAAATACGGTGCAACTACCAAAAATCTATTGGTAAGAATGGTCAAACAGAAACTTCTCTCGAATTTTTCTCAATCATAATTCAAAAGATAGATCACAAAGCTCTTTCGATTACTTTAAAGAATTATCCAAAATAAATTAAGGCATGCGTTGCAACAATATTCAATATTATGCTCTTCTTCCGATTAATCATGATAATGAATAAAATCACAACTAGAGTTAAAGCTCTTCCAATAAATTCCAGTAATCAAACAATAATAAAATCCATAGATAGATCTCAAGTCACAAAATCATGTCAAATCATGGAAACTACTCTATAATCATGGAGGAAGTCATCACAAATAAAATTAAAGAGTAAGAATATATCAATCTAGTGTTACAATCCAAACTCCCGAATTAAATTGATGGAAAGATGATGAAATCTTGTGTCTTGAAGCCTGCAATTTTCACCAAAAGCTCCCAAGGTCAAAAGTCCCCTTAAAAATATGTTTTTGGTGTATTTATCCCATGTAGGAGTGTGCCCAGATGAAACTACCCTTTCACAGCCAAAACGGGGAAAATACTCTAAGAAATTTGTACAGGCGTGCCGCGTCCCCGCTGTACCATGCGTAGTGGTAGTAGGTAAGCTCAGAGAGCAGTTTCTGACACACGAAAGCAAAATACCCTGCCGTGCCACCCTATCAGTGCGTCGGTGCATTCGTTCTAGAGTAAATTGTTTTTCTTCATCTTTTGATGTCCAGACTTGGTCCTCAACCCCCAAATGCAGTCCCGGTTTAATTTCTTGGGCTTTTACTCGGACTTCAAATCTTCAAATTATTCGATTTAGCTCCAAATTAATTTTTAACTTGGAATCACTTCATGCAAGGCATAAAACATGTAATAAGTGTAATTCACTGTCATTTAAGCTCAAACACAAGTAAAATATGGTAATTAGACGCAAACTATGACTAAAACACAAGTTTCTAGCCTACCATCAGAAGTTTGATCGAGAGTTGACTTTGTCGATATCGGGTTCGGATATCAGTTCCGGGAGTTGGAGTATGTTCGTTGTGTCATTGATGACTTATGTGAAATATTTGAGCTTATTTGGAATTGGTTTGATATGATTCGGCATTAGTTTTAGAATTTGAAAGTTCATTAGTTCGTTAGGCTTGAATCAATATACAATTCATGGTTTTTATGTATTTTTGATTTGATTCGAGGCTTCAAGCGAGTTCGTATCATGTATTAAGACTTGTTGGTATATTTGGATGGGGCCCCAGGGGACTTAGGGGTGTTTCAAATGGTAGTTGGATCATTTTGGGACTTAGTAGAATCGCTGAAGATTTGCAAGTTATAGTGCAATCGCACCTGAGAGGATTTGGTCACAGCTGCGAGACCGCAGAAGTGGTAAAGCCATTACAGGTGCTGGATACGCTGGGACTGGGGAAATGCACATGTGCAAAGGTTGTAATGCATATGCGAGCTCGCAGGTGCACTAAGTGGAGTGCCGAAGCGAAGTTGAGTGTGAGCATAGGTTTCCGCAGATGCGGTCATGGCAGCATAGGTGCGCATGCGCAGAAGCGCAGATGTGACTGCAGAAGTGGATGCTAGCTGGAAGGTCTGGTACAACAGATACGACAACTATATCGCAGAAGCGGGACCGTAGATGCGGTTAAGTGACTGCAGGTGCGGTTTCACTAGTAGAGTTATATTCGAAGGGTTTCTCTATTTTTGTTATCTGAGAGATTTGGAACTCAGCTAAGGGCGATTTGAGGGGGGTATTGAAGAGGTAAGTGATGTTTAATAACTTTTGTTGATAAATATTGATTACCTGTTGATTATTACGCCAATTCTATGTGTTTTTAAAGTGAAATTTTGGGATTTTAGACCATGGTATTAGAAAGTGAGATTTGGTGATCTGAGTGTCGATTTGTGGTTGGAATTGGATGATTTTGGTATGGTTGGACTCGTAAATGAATGGATGACCAGAATTTGTGAATTTTGTCGGGTTCGGAGGTGCGAGTTTGGGGTTGACTTTTTGATTGGAGTTAAATATCTTAGCTTTGTATTTGGAACTATTTCCTTTTGCTATTTTATGGTATTAAGTTATTTGTGACTAGATTCGAGTTGTTCGGAAGCCGATTCACAAGGCAAGGGCATGTTGGATTATTGAGTTGCGCGCTTTGAGGTAAGTAACGTATCTAAACTTGTAATTGAGGGTATTTATCCCTGGGAAACATGCTAGTTGGGTCGTGTTGGGGTGATGCACATCCTACGTGATGGGCATGTGGGCGTGCACCGGGGCAATTATGTTCCGGGTTAACTATTGGACTATGTTGCTATCATGTCTTATTTTATCCGTGCCTTCCCTACTTTTTAGATTAATTGAGCCATGATTTATGTTAGAAATCATATTTAGTCTATGTGGATATTTGATTGAGACCTCATGAGGCTATTTTTGTTGTTTTGGGTTATCTAATTTAACTGTATTTTTACACTCAGTCATGATTCTTCATTGGCATGCCAAATCTCAGTCTCAGTTCATAATTCATTGTTACATCACATGTTATCATTGTTTTTCCATATGTGGAGTTGTTGAGCTGAGGGATACGAGATTGTGAGCCCTTGAATTGAGAGTTTGATGATTGAGGTGAGCCTTAGAACCGTGTTGAGAGTGTTATTTTGGACCGGGATACACACTGCAGCATGCCATATTGGCTTTATTAAAATTTATTATTATTATTATTGTTATTATTTTTAATATGTGGATCCGGCTGCACGCCGCAGCATGACTTATCAGCTTTTGATTAGCACTTGGGTAGGATCCGCCCTTCCGGAGTCTGACATTCCAGCAGTAAGCAAAGGCACAATGATATATACACGTGCTTTGGTGAGGGGCATTGATTCCAGGCACCCATACTGTGCTGAGTGACTGTGTGTGATGAGGTAGGCATTTGTGACAGAAAAATTAGGTATGCAGAGTGTGAGGGTATATGGGTTTATCAGCGTGAAATCATTCATTTGACATGCATAACTAAGATGTAGGCATATAGATGTATTATTCCTTATGCTAGCTGCAAATAATATGTTTTTATCAATGTTTTTCTCTAATTGTTATACTTGAAAGCAAGTCTAAATTTCTGTAATATGAACGACCATATTTTGATAATTACTTTGAGTTACTTGTTGCTATTGTCATCACTAATTTGTATTGTCATTTATATTGGTTTTGACTGTCTTCTTGTGAGCTCGTCACTGCTTCAGTCCAATGTTAGTTCTATTACTTATTGAGTGAATGGAGTCAGTTATACTCATACTACACTGTGCACTTCGTGTGCAGATCCGGGTACATCAGGACGTGGTGATTGCTGGATCCATGGTTGTGCCAATATTTGGAGACTTCGTGGTAGCTACTATGACGTCCACATATCTTGACTCTCTTTCCTTTATTTTTCTTATTATTGTTCTACTGTTCAGATAGTTATACTACAGATTTGGTTTATATTTTTATACTCAGTAGTGCTCATGTACTCGTTCACACAATATTTTAGGATGGTTGTAGTAGTTTTGTTACGGTGTTAATCAAAGAATTATGATATTTCTGCTATTAAGTTTATCAAACCTTGTTTACTCAAATGTTTAGTTAGTATGTGAGTGTTGGCTTGCTTGCAAGTAGTGTTAGACACCGTTTGGCTCCAACGGGAGTTGGGTCGTGACATTTTAGTATTAGTGTACTAAGTTGCTTAAGTCTCACGAGTTGTCAGCAGTTTTAATAGAGTCTTGCGGATCGGTATGGGAACGCTTGTACTTATCATCGAGAGGCTACCGAACCGTTAGGAAATTTCACTATTCTTGCATTCTTCTCATTCATAATTGTTATTTCTGAAGCTTGAAACTTGACTATTCTATTCTCTCACAGATGGTGAGGACACGTATAACCAGATTAGGTAGACGACCACCAGTACCACCAGTTAGGGCCGTGAGAGGCCGGGGCAGTGGTAGAGGTCGAGGTTCAGCTCGTACTACAGTCAGAGCGGTATCTGTGGAGGCACCCGATGTTGTTAAGCCTGTGGGACCAACTTAGGCAACAACAGTGCCCATCGTTATCCCTGGCCTTCAGGAGGCATTGGCCCAAATTTTGACTGTATGTATAAGCCTTGCTCTGGCAGTTTTAGTTCCAGTTACACCAGCCAATTCACAGGAGGCCGGGGGAGGTCCCCAGACTCCCGCTGCTCGTAGAGCAGGTAGCTCATGGACTCCAGACACCAGTGGTTCTATTAGCCTAGCTGGTTGCTGCTGCTCAGGAAAATGTTGGACCACCTATGACTGATGAGGATCAGAAAAGAATGGAACGGTTTGGGAGGCTTAAGCCTCCAGAGTTCAGTGGGGCAGAGTTAGAAGATTCTTGGGATGTTCTAGATAGGTATTAGCGGATTCTTCATACAACAGTCCTTTTGGACACTAGTAGGGATGCATTTACTACATTTCAGCTAATATGTGTAGCTTACAGATGGTGGCAGGCATATGAGTTGAGCAGGCCAGCCGGCGCAGCACCACCTACGCGGTATGAGTTCTTACTTCTCTTCTTAGAGAAATTTGTCTCATAGACTCATAAGGAGGAGTTGTGTGGTAGTTTAAGCAGCTACACCAGGAGGGTATGAAAGTGACTTAGTACTAGATGAGGTTTTCAAATCTAGATTGTCATGCAGTATGGGTAGTTCCTACTGAGAGAGAGATAAAAAGTGAGAGAGGATCCGGAAGTTCATTGATGGCCTCAATTACGGCCTACACTTCAGTTTGGCTTGAGAAGCCGAGACAAATATTAGGGTCGACCAGGTGGTTAAGATTGGTAGGTGATGGGATTAGGTGGTTGCAGTGGTACCTCATCTGGTGGACAGTCACATCACAACAGAGGTTATCCTTATAGGGCCACTCAGATGGCCCGTCCGAATCATCGTGGTGTATCAGCTAGTCACATTTTATATAGTACTCATCTGATTCATTCATCATTTAGTTTACTCCCAGCTTAGAGTTCATACCATGATCTATCAGTTCAGGGTTTGTCAGTACCGGGTTCTTCTAGTGGTACCTCTAGCTTTTGAGGTCCGGTTCAGGCCCTCCAATCATCCCTACATTGAGGTTGTTTTGAGTGTGGGGACTTGGGGCATGAGAGGATGCATTGTTCCTGCCTTATCAGACGTCCTGTTTAGTAGAGAGGTCAGGCTATTATTTCTGCACCAATTACTACACCACCTTCCCAGCCAGCTTAGGGTGGGATTCACGTAATTCGGGGTCAACCAAGAGGGGGAGGTTGATCAGGTGCTGGACATGCTCGATGCAATGCTTTTCCCGCCTGGCCAGAGGCATTTGTCTCCGCCGCTGTGATCACAGGTATTATTTCAGTATGCCACATGGATACTTCAGTATTATTTGTCCTTGGTTCCACTTATTCATACGTGTCATAGTAATTTGCTCCGTAGTTCTTTAGTTACGCCTGTTCATGTATCTACGCTGGTGAATGATTCTATTGTTGTGGACTATATGTACCGATCATGTGTAGTGACTATTGGGGGTTGTGAGACGAGAGTTAATCTTTAACTACTCAACATGGTTGATTTTGACGTAATATTGGGCATGTATTGGTTGTCTCCATGTTATGTTATTTTGGATTGTCACACTAAGACCGTAACGTTGGGGATGCTAGGATTTCCTAGGGTTCGGTGAAGAGGTTCTTTGGATTATGTTCCCAGCAGGGTGATTCCATATTTGAAGGCTAAACAGATGTTTGATAAGGGGTGTTTGGAATATTTGACCTTCATGAGGGATAGTAGTGCTGATTCTCCCACCGTTGAGTTAGTTAAGGTAGTGAGAGACTTCCCAAGTGTATTTACTGCAGATCTGCTAGGTATGCCACCCAATAGGAACATCTATTTTTGTATTGATATGATGCCGGGCACTCAACCCATCTACATTCCACCGTATCACATGGCACCAATGGAATTGAAAACATTAAAGTTACAACTTTAGAGTTTCTTGATAAGGGCTTCATTAGACCCACTGTGTCATGTTGGGTTGCACCGGTTCTATTTAGAAAGATGAAGGATGGTACTATTAGGATGTGTAATGACTATGGGCAACAGAACAAAATTACAATTAAGCAAGTACCCACTACCGCGTATTGATGACTAATTTGAGCTAAGGGTATCATCAGTAGAAGATTCGGGATTCTGATATCTTGAACACAACATTCACGACCCCCTATGGCCACTAAGAGTTTCTTGTCATGTCTTTTGGGTTTACCAATACCCCAACATCCTTTATGCACCAAATGAACTGTGTGTTCTAGTCGTATCTTGATTATTTTGTCATAGTATTCATTGATGATATATTGGTGTACTCACACAGTCAAAAGGATCATGAGCAGCATATGAGGATTGTACTCCAGAACTTGAGGGAGAATAAGCTTTACGCTAAATTCTACAAGTGTGAGTTTTGGCTTGATTTGGTGGCATTATTGGGCCATGTGATGTCTTGTGAGGGGATCAAGGTAGATCCGAAGAATATTGAGGCAGTTACGAGTTACTCGAGACTGTCTTCAACTTCTGAGATTCGGAGTTTTCTTGGCTGGGCAGGTTATTATCGCCGTTTTGTAGAGGGTTTCTCGTCCATTGCAGCACCTTTGACTAGATTTACCCAAAAGGGTGACTCATCCATATGGTCTAACGAGTGTGAGGAGAGCTTTCAGAAGCTCAAGACTGCCTTGACCACAGCTCCAATTCTAATTTTGCCGTCAGCATCAGGTTCTTATGTAGTTTATTGTGATGCTTCGCTGACTGCCTTGTTCTATTGTTAGAAATGGGTTTAGCGCACAACACCAAGTCAATACATAAATAAATATCCGCGTAGGATGGAATGCCTGCGAAGGTCTATTGGAAACATATCCGGAAAGTTTCGCACTACTGGAACATAATCAATAGTAGGAGCATCAACACCAACGTCCCTCACAAAGGCCAAATATGACAGACACCCCTTCCCGACCATCCGTTGGGCCTTAAGATAAGAAATCACCCCACTAGGAACATAATCTAGAGAACTTATCCACTTGATCCTCGGCAAACCCGGCATCACCAACATCACGGTTTTAGCGTGACAATCCAGAATAACATGACATGGGGACAACCAATCCATACCCAAAATCATGTTGTAATCAACCCTACTAAGCGATAAAAGATTAACTCTAGTTTCCTCTCCTCCAATAGTCACCAACATGACCGATACATACGATCCACACTAACAGTATCGCCCAGTGGCGTAGATACATGAACAGGTGAAACAAGGGCCTCACAGGGAATATCCAAATATAGACAAAATAGAATTATACATACGAATAAGTGGAACCAGGGTCAAACAATATAGAAGCATCTGTGTGGAATACTGAGACAATATGTGTGATCACAGTGTTTTAAGAAACGGTCTATGGCCGGGCAGGAAAAACATAGAATCGAGCCTGACCGCCACCCTTATCGGCCTCCCCCTCTAGGGAAACCTCTTGTTGCCTGAGCCCCACCCTGAGCTGGCTGAGCGGGTGGTGAAATAACTAGTGCGGAAGTCTCCGCCTCACTCTTCTACTTAAATGGACCTCCCAAAATGCGGGGACAATTTTTTTTCACATGACCAAACTCTCTACACTCAAAAAAACCCCACTCTGACAATGGCGGCAACTACTGAAGCAGACCCCGAGAACCAGAATAACTACTAGACGGGCTTGGCACAGATGAACCCTGAACTAATGGATCATGAGATGAAATCTGAGTTGGGAGGGAAATGAGAGATGATGGACCCGTACAAGCACTGTATAAACCTTGTCTAGCTGATGCACCACGAGCTATAAGGACGACCCGTGTTATGGTGGGAGTGACCCTAGAAGAAATGCCGCTAAAACCACCCGAACCACGAGGCCTCTTGGCCTCCCTCTCCTTATGCTCCTGACTACGGACATGCTCTAGCTGCCGAGCAATACCAACCACCTCGTAAAACTTAGCACCCGATACATTTTCTCAAGTTATAATAAAGCGTAGTGTATACTTGAGGCCATAAATGAACCTTCTAATCCTCTCCCTCTCCGTGGAAAGAATCCAAATTGCGTGACGATCCAACTGTTCAAATCTTACCTCGTACTGGGTCAAGAAAATACCCTCTTGGCATAGCTTCTCAAACTACCTACGCAACTCCTCCCTGTGGGTAAATGGCATAAACTTCTCCAAGAAGAGTGAACTCGTGCCATGAAAGTGGTGCAGCACTGGCTAGCCTGCTCCATGCATAGGACTCCCACCATGTGAAGGCTGCCCCCGTAATCTAAAAAGAAGTATATGAGACCCCAATAGTTTACAGAATACCCGTCGTGCGAAGAATCCGCTGCACCTATCCAAGAAGTCCTGAGTATCCTCTAACTCAACCCCACTGAATGATGGTGGCTTGAGCCTCCCAAATCTCTCTAGTCTCTTATGCTCCTCATCACTCGTAATGGGACCCAACTAGGCTTGAGCAATCGCAGCTTAGCTGGTAGTACCATTGATGTCTGAAGTCCCTGCTCCACCTACTCTAGAGTACGGGTGGCACGAGTCTCAGCACCTCCCCCAGCCTGAGAGGTGGGTAGTGCAGCCTGAATTGAAACCGCCTAAGCAAGGCAAGTGCAAACAGTCAATATCTGGGCCAAAGCCTACTAAAGGCCTGGAACCACAATGGGCGCAGCTGGTTCTTGAGCAGGTCCCACCGGTTCAACCTCATCTGGAATCTACTCCTGAGCTAGAACAAGTGGTGGGTCTACAGGTGCTTCTCTAGTTGTTGTACGAGCTGCACCTCGCCTCGGCCTATTGTGGCCCTCGCTGGTGGTACTGGTCGCCGTCTACTTGATCCAGTAGAACGTGTCCTCACTATCTGTGAGAGAATAGAATAATAGAAGTTTAGTTTCCAGCATCAACAAATTCGCATGACAAGAATACAAGAATGTGAAGTTTTCCTAAGGGTTCGACAGCCTCTTGAAGATAAGTACAAACGTCTCTGTACCGATCCGCAAGAGTCTACAACCTGTTCATGACACGTGAGACCTAACTAACCTAGGCTCTGATACCATCTTTTCATGACCCAAATCTCACATGTCATGGTGGCACCTATCGCAACACTAGGCGAGCCGACATCATAATAAATCAAACATCTTTAAATTTCGAAACATAGTAATATAAGTTCAAGAGTAAAATATCATAAATACCGATAAGAAAATACCGCGACTTGATACAATATCTCCCTAAATCTGGGTGTCACAGAGTACACGAGCATCTATACAATAACATGGTTTGACTGCTGAAACACTGTCTAGGAAGGTAGAACGGTATAAATAAAACAAAAAGAAAAACGAGGAGAGTCAAGGTTTGTGGACGCCAAGGAAGCTACCTCGATAGTCTCTAAACTTATTAAGCTCCAACACTAGTATCCTCCGTGCCTGGAAGTACATTAGATCTGCACACGAAGTGCAGAGTGTAGTATGAGTACAATCGGCCCAATGTACTCAATAAGTAACGAGACTACCCTTAAGCTGAAATTAGTGACGAGCTCAACCTATACGGAATTTAATGGAACATAAAGGACAAGAAATACGACAATAATATCTCAAAAAATCTCATAATCTGTTGGTACATAGTATAATAATGTAGACATCCAGGTTTAACAGTTAAGCTCAATACAAATAAAATATTCCAAGTATGACTAATATGAGGGATATTACATCTTTATAACCACATGTCAATGTGCATGTCACATGTGTAGAACAATAAAAACCTCACGTACTCACACTCTCAAAGTACTTAATATGACTATCTAAATTCTCCCTCATCACACTTAGTCACTCAGCACTGTACGACACATGCGCTGTCTGCTGGTATGTCAGTCTCTGGAAGGATGTATCCTACCCAAGCGCTAATAAAAGATGTTCGGCATGCAACTCCCATCATGAATCAATAATACATCAAGCGGCGTGCATCGTGATCCCATCATGAGTCAATAGTACCCGCTGCGACATGCATCCTGATCCCATTAATATCACTCACAAATAGGCCCTCGGCCTCACTCGGTCATCAAGCTCTCCAGTCTCTCGGGCTCAAACCACTTATGCCAATCATCCCAAAACAATGATATACATAATGTGACAATAAATGATACAAAGACTGAGAAATAATGTGCAATGATTAATGCGGTTGAGTACATAACTACAAATTAAGCAAATAACTCAACAACAAAAGAACGACCCCTATGGGTCCCAATAGTACCAGAACATAGCCTAAACATGATTTCTAACATAAATCACAGCTCAAATTTTCTAACACATAGAGTATAGTAATAATATTCATATAAGATGACTACATTGTTTTGACGGAATCAACTGAGTCACAATTTCCAAGGTGCACGCCCACACTACCGTCACCTAGCATGTGCGTCACCTTAACACCGATAATAAAACACATAATACAGGGATTCATACCCTCAAAACCAAGTTTAGAAGTGTTACTTACCTCAAATGCAAATCTCTACTCCAATAAACCTTTGTCTCGCGAATTGGCCTCTGAACGCCTCTTATCTAGCCACAAACAACTCGATACAGTCAACTAAAGCTATAGGAATCAATTTCATTTGAAAATCTATGTTCTTTAACAAAAGTCAACAAGTCAACTCAAAAAGTATAACCCCGGGCCCATGTCTCAGAATCAAACAAAATTACAAAATTCGAATACAGATTCAACCACGAGTCCAAATCAAAATTACTCAATTCCGATCACAACTCGACCTCCAAATCCTTAAATTAAAGCATATGAAGTTTCTACAATCAAATCCTTAAAAATTGCTCAAAGAATCACCTCAATCCAAGCTCTCAAAGTCCAATTATGCAAATTTACTCTAACCCTCATTATTGAAAACTTATATTCTTCCCAGATGCTCTTCTTTGCGATCGCGGAAAATGCACGAATGCAAGTACATGGACTCAACTCTACGCCATCGCAATCCTTGTCACGCGATCGGGATGGACAAACGTGTGGCTTCCAGTCACCCCTCCTTCCGTCTTCATGAACGTGGTACAACCCTCGCGTTCTGATAGTACCACAGACCATAGCTCCGCGATCGCGGACCTAAACTCACGACCACATATTGTAACGACCCAAACGGTTATTTTGAGCTCTAGCACATCGTTCAGTGGTTTGAGGTCATGATCAGCTCCGTTTCAGGTGTTATGACTTGTAGGTGTGGTCGAAATTGAATTTCGGGAAGTTTAGAGTCAATTTGGAAAGATAAATCTCATTTCGGAAGTCTTAAGTTGGAGAAATTGACTAAGATTGGGATTATGAGTAAACGACCTCGGAATCAGGATCTAAATGTTCCAGCAGGCTCGTATGAAGATTTCGGACTTGGGCGTATGTCCAGATTGGGTTTTGGATAATCGGGAGAGTTTCAGCGTATATTGTGAAAGTTAGTGTTTTAGAAGGATTTCATAAATTTGGGTTGGAAAGCATTTCAGAGTTATTGATGTCCTAAAGGAATGAGTTTAACCAAAGTGGGAGAGCGACAACATAGTGATGAATTAGAGGATATTGTAGCGCATTTAGTAGATGTCCATGAGGAGCGAACAGACTGGTAAAGTTGGTGAATGAGAACATGCTTAGGATGGGATATTGATGTTGTATAGGGTGTGCAGTACGCCATCGTTGGAAGGTGTCAGTTGGTGATTTCCACAGGTGGGTTATCTCCTGTGAGTAGGTTAGTAGTTGTGTGGTTGGAAAGTTTCTGTGAGGGATTTTAGTGGCTACTCGGTAGGAGGCAGAATGTATGAATGATGCTACAGAATTTGAGTATTTAGGGAGTGCTAACAAGAGAATTTGAAAGAATTGGACGGATTGGTTGAGCAAGATCATGTTAACAAAGGGGAAAGGATCCCAGCAGGGACTAGAGTGGTGCAAGAAGTAGCTTCGGGCTAAGTGGGGGAGTCCCAGCACCTGCAGTTAGGTTGTAGGATTGTCTTCTCATGGGGTTGCGAATTGTCGGTGTATTGGCAAGTTAGTACAGCTAAGGTAAAGGAGTAAAATTGTGATGGTGCGTGGGATTTGAGGAATATGTGCACAAGTTTGTCCAATTGGACCAGGGTTAGGTTTTGGGAGATTAATAATTTATTCTTAAGGCATGGGCGAGCTGTAGGGTAGTGACTTAGGAACATGCTTCATTGAAAAGGGTGTTCATGTGCTAGAAGAGCCTTGGAGTTGATTGTATTCGGGGCTAGTCATAGTGGGTGACTCTCAATAGCGGTCCTAGTGAATTCAAAAGTTAAGAATGCGACGTTTAAGGGTTTCAGGTTGCAATATGATTAAGAGTCGAGATATTGCAGTATAATTTCTGAGAAAAGGGAAGATGGTTGGAGTGTTCTATGATATGTTTCAGCGTGCAGGATAGTATTGGGAGAGTGAGAGAAGTAAACTCCGGGGTGTAGAGACGGGTTATGAGATTGAGACAACATGGTCTAGTGAATCAAGGCCACTCGGGGTGAGTGCGGGTTGAGTCGATATGTGTTGATTGGGGTTATCATTATTCTTGCGGTAAGTGCAAATTGAATTGAGGTACGAGATGGGTCGTGTTATATGAGCTTATGGAAAGTTTAATTGAATCTCACTGCGGTATCGTGGCGGTGTTAGCGTATGGGCATTGTGAGTTATTGTTATGTTGATCTATGGCTTGAGCCAAGTAGGGGAGTTTGCTATTTATAAGTGGATTGCGCAGCTGAGTGTCGTATTCTTTCAGTTTGAGGTATACGGGGGAATAAGTTATGTCCTACAGAGGTGGAGTTTGAGGATTTGCGTGTTTTGTGATTATGAGAATTTCCTCGTGTGTTGTGATGGTTCTCTTGAATTGAGTTCAGTAAACGGTATTTATGTGACGAAGTGTTCACCCTATTAGTGGTTCAGAAGTTATGATGGAATTCTTGTGCTATCTCATATTGGCATGTTAGGTGCGCTAAGTAGTATGGAACTGGAAGTAAGGATCGGGGTTGCGGTTCGGTGTTGACAAGGATGTCATGAGCTCGGATGAGCAAGAAAAAGTGATTTGGAAATTCAGAGTAAGCTAGTGTTATCTTCAGTGTCACCCGAGATCGATATTCGGTGAAAGAGGCTTTGTACCCTGGTCATGGGTTCTTGATATGTTTTGCAGCATTTGTGTGGTCGGTGGTATGGATGTGCAGACTTNTTTGCATCCTAGTTATGGGTTCTTGATTTGTTTTACAGCGTCAGTGCGGCCAGTGATGGATGTGCAGACTTGCTACCTTGTGTGGAAGGTCGTGGGAGCGTGACCACGGGATGATCGTATGAGTGTGACATGTAGTCACTTAATGGATTGAAGATTTGGACTGAGTATAAAGAAGTGTAATAGTGCTTATTTGAGAATTTATGCATGGAAGGCGTTCAGTTCATTCGGTTGTGGATTGTGGGGTGTTTGTCTCGGCTATGATGGTTGTTCTTGCGTGTTATGAAAGAAAGTGGGTTAATATAGATCCAGGTAAAGCTAGCCTAGTTCGGTGCGAGCAAGGTAGACTTGATGTTTGTGGATGGATTTAAATATGATTATGGGCTCCGTATGATTCAGGCGTGTTCATTCCGGCATAGCGCTTTTCAGGGAAAGGTATTAGAACAGCAGATGTTGTTCTGTCTTGTTCATCTCATGAAATATTATGTTGTGCTGTGTGAGTTGTGGAACGACTTGATAATTCCTTGTGTGTTGAGATTTCCGCGTAGTCGTGATGTTATGTGAGCAGGATAGCTCCTGAGATTCAGATTACATATATCGCACCTCAATGGTGCTTGAGTTTTGTAGCATATGGCCTTATCAGTCTCCCCAGGATGGTATTATACACTTAGCGTGCTTGTGACCGATATTCAGTATTTTGTGGTAATGATCAATTTAGCTCTGTGTGTCTTCTTACGTGAATTTTATATCATTTGGATCGGGTGGAGCGCCGCCATAGTTATGTTATTTGGATCGGGTGGAATGCCACCACGGTTATGTTATTTAGATCGGGTGGCACGCCGTCACAGTTATGTTATTTGGATCGGGTTGCACGCCGCAACAATGTGATGATGAGTACAGTCCCCTATATTTATTTTTCTTGTGTTTTACTTTCTATTTTCTGAGGAAAGTTCATACTAGTTGCAGGAGTCGAGTAGTCCCTTCCCGAGTCATTTCCTTATGTATCGTGTTCGAGTTGTGGCCTATTGGCGCGTTGTGGTATCATGTGAGACTGTTGGTCATGTTTGGGGTGATTTGTTGTCTGAGCAGTTCATACTAGGTGGGACGAGGTGTATGGATCAGGGATCGGTGCGATAAGATGATGTGAAGTATATTACAGGACAATCACCATTATTTGGTTCGTAATGAGATGATGATCTGAGTCAAGGGAAAAGATTCAATGTTTGATTAACTCTACAATTGGTTAGAAATTTCTACACATCTCCTCCGATGTTGTGGTATCGCCAGCATTATAGCAGCATGTATATATATATCATAAGGTGCATTGGGAGCATCAAATTCGTGAAATTTTGGCTATTATGGTGCAGAGAGTGTCATTGTGGTCAGATGATGAGTTATGCGGTGCATGGTGTTGATTGAGAAAAGGTATGCAGTCATGTTCTGGTATATCGAGTGGTAGTTGATACGGTGTTTATATATTGGGACTAGGCCAGGAAGAGAAATTTCAGGTGTTGGAAGTGGATTCTGAGCCTATTATATGGATAAAAGAAGAAATCTTTAGATTTGATCGAGCTAATGTACTCAGCTGGGTTGTGGTAGCACGAGCAGGTGCGCGAAGTGTTAAACAGTGATTTTAAGTAAGTCTAGAGCAGTTCTTAGCACGTTCGAGGACGAACGTCTGTTTAAGTAGGGGAGAATATAACGACCCGACCAGTTGTTTTGAGCTCTAGCGCGTCGTTCAGCGGTTTGAGGTCATGAGCAGCTCCCTTTCAGGTGTTATTACTTGTAGGTGTTGTCGGAATTGAATTTCGGGAAGTTTAGAGTCAATTTGTAAAGAGAATTCTCATTTCGGAAGCCTTAAGTTGGAGAAACTGACTAAGATTGGGATTATGAGTAAATGACCTCGGAATCAGGATCTGAAGGTTCGAGCAAGTTCATATGATGATTTCGGACTTGGGCGTATGTCCGGATCGGGTTTTGTATAATCCCGAAGCGTTTAGGTATATATTGTGGAAGTTAGTGTTTTAGAAGGATTTCATAAATTTGGGTTGGAAAGCATTTCAGA
>ML364141.1:0-19491 GCA_005239505.1 Nicotiana paniculata | reverse complement strand
TGTATAGAGTTTGAGTACTACATTATGTTTGCTTGGTTTCTAATAGCTAAACCTTACATAAGCATGTTTCATCTTAAAACTGTCTCTTGCATGATTTTGTGATCTGATAGAAGGAATCGTTGGAAAATAGCATCAAAGGATAATGAACCTAACCTCTGATGGTTAAGTTCATCCTATAAAGATGCTTAAATATTGATCTAGATCAGGCCCTAGATATCTAGATATCCTTATGAAAGAGCACTAGGGTAGATGAATTTGACCCTCTATAATGGTCAAATTCACCTCATATTAGGTGCTTAAACAGTAGCTTACCACCCCTTAAGGATACGAAAAGGGTAATCAACAAGGGCTTTAGAGTAGGAAATCTGAACCCTTCAAATGGTTAGATTCACTCTCTCAAAATGCCTAAATAGTCAAAGTCTAGGAGTAAATATGGACTGAAGGTCCAGAGTATGAAAATGACATTCTGGAGTTGAACCTGATCCTTTTATGGTCAGGTTCGCACCAAAAGAATGCACAAATAATTCTTCTTTTTATGAGAGTTTAGCATAGCATTATCAGGTTTGAACTTGACCTCTTTTCATTGTCCTGTTTGGTCTGGTGGATGCATAGCACACCCAATTATTTGGGGTGTTCTACAGGTTGCAAAAGGTTCAAATGCGTAGCCATAAAGAAATTCAAGACAAGCAACTAGTTAAAGATCATCATCTCCAGTTTATTCTTTTGTAGAAAAAATGTAATCTTATAGAAATTTGAAAGGTTGTAATTCATCTATTGTTATCTTTTAGCATAGTTGTATCTAAACTGGACTATATATTCAATTTTAGTTGTTGTTTTGTTTGCAAACGTAATTATGAGATTCTATAAGTTGGGATATTCAGATTGGCAAGATTTAGTTTGTTAAAAAATCTATTTTCTACAGTTTTCCTTGCCTATTGAATTTGTAAGAACGGTTGTTTTAGCTCAGACTGAATTTCGCGAATTTATACAAAATACAAACCTGCTATTCAAAATGCTCTTAAAATTTCCAGAATTATGACAATATATAGGAGTCAGCGTGTATAAATTATGAAATGAACATCATGAATTTAGGTTGTTTCTGAAATTGGTAAAAACATTCAGCCGCAATTGTTCTGTTGCAATCAAACACGTCAATTTGGCTTCTTGGGAACATGCTACTTGTGAACTTTAGATCTTTTTTTATTAATGCATGCCTTAAATTATTGTGTTTAGCTTCACTTCTTATTATAAAATGGCCAAACTAGGATGGCCAAAGGTGTTTAACTAGGCTAAAACTAGGCCATAGCCCAAATCTACACGAATGTAATTAATGGATCTTGTTTGGGAGTGATTCATATCATTATCTAGAAATGCCTTTCTAAATTAGACATTATGACTTAATTTAGGAATTACTTTAGACATATTGAATCTCAAATGCCATTTAGATAGTGATTACTTTAGACGTAGAAGACAAAATAATGATCAAAGTATACGTTCGCGTAGCTTTGAATAAAAACACTAAAATATATACCTTTTCTCAAAATTATGTATATGTTTTACGTAACACAAATAAAGACTAAAATAAACACTCGTAGAGACACTTTTAGGAACGAATTTCTTAAAAGATTATTATCGGAACTGCGTACACGCTCGCGTGATGCATTTCGGTTTCTTTTGACAACAGAACAAAATATGCGCTTGCACACTTTTTTCCAATTTATTTAATGAGTTCAGTGTCGAGAATTGTATAGACGTTCGCGTGGCATGATTTTAGACGCGTTTTAAACTCTACGGGTTTACGCATACGTGACCTGTCTCAAAATAACTCTTTAAATATAAATGAATAATAAAAGCGGTAAAGAATATATAAATACACTTAGGTACTACAATCAGTAATTGAACGATTTAGGCCAAGTTTAATCATTAAGCGACCGTGCTAGAACCACAGAACTCGGGAATGCCTAACACCTTCTCCCGGGTTAACAGAATTCCTTACCCAGATTTCTGGTTCGCAAAAAATTTAAAACAGAGTCAAAATTCCTTCGTTTGAGATTTTAATAAATAAATGGTGTCCCGGAACACCGTAAAAAATTTTGGTGGCGACTCTGAAAATTAAAATAAATCCCAAAATTGAATAATGTCACTTAAAGTGGAAAAACTCCCTTATTACCCTTACCGGGTGAAAAAGGAGGTGTGACAGCTCTAGCGGCTTTGCTAGGGATCAAACCCAGAATCTCTGGTTCAGGGTTCAAGAATTCGAGCTTTTTATGTGATTTTACTTGGCTTTCTTAAATTGTGATATTACTGTGTTTTGTGTGCTCAAATGTGCTAAAAGTTATTTATTTACCTCTTTGATATTTATTTGAACTGTATTTAAATTGTCTTCTTACGCCTCCCTTCTGAGTCTTCTAAAATTTGGTGCACACGTTCACGTGGCCCGCCTTTCTGTTAGAGGTCATACCAAGTAAGAAATACGGGGATGGACTAGCCACTAGGCCGGATAGCCATTCTTGCTACCGGTACGTCGCTCCCACTGACTCGAGTTGTCCGCTCGGGTAGCCAAGGTCTAGAACAAAACCCCAGGTTTAAACCCTAGAATGACAAAACCTCATGTCGGATCCCTAGTAGGAACGATTATCTGCATCATGTGCATTTTGACTTAGGGGACTCAACACAGGGGTTGGGTCCGTCTAGGACAGGTGTACCCGAAAAAAGAAATTAAACCATCCTGATGCATCCTACTTGCTATGTGCACTATTTGTTTCGGCTTGTTTGTTGACCGGCTAAAAAGAAAATAAGAGAAAACCCAAGAGTGAGAGAGGATAGAAATTTACCAGTTTTGAAAAACTCTGATATTTGAAAAATACCTCAAATCTCTGTCAAAATTTTGCGGAAAAAAGAAGGATTTCAAATGGGGAGAAATAGAATTTCAAAATAGTTGCAAATGATCCAAAATGAGAAGAAAATTTCAAATAAGTCAAAATCATTATGTCAAAATTGACCGAACTACGTGGGTCTGATTCTCACCAGATGTGAGATACGTAGGCAAACCTCATCGGTGCCGACCCCCCACTTTTCAAAAAAACAAAAAAAGAATGTCCGTCAGTCAAAATAAAACCGACCAAGCTTCAGTTAAAGTCTTGCACCGTTCTTGCCAAAATAAGCCTTAGAAGATTTTACATTTTAGAAGGGATATTTTTTGTTCAAGAACGAATTTTTCTGTCACTTTTTCCGAAAAGTACCTTGTTTGGCCTCGAAACTCTGCTCAAAGCAAGAAGGGGCCATTCTTTGCAAAAATGACCACTTTGGTCAAATTTGAACAAATAAGCCACTTTAGGAGAGTTTGTCTTTTTTTTTAAAAACAAAATGGGTCTTTTGTGTCTAAATCAGAGGTAATCCTAACCCTGGTTTGCTCACAGGTGCAAAATGAACACTATCCAAACTCCACAGATGAAGACCATAGAAGAGGCTCTCCTACAACTCCAGATGTGGTGGCATGATTTAGATAAAGATGGCAAAGAATGGGTCGGCGAACAGTTGGGATCTCTCGTAGATCTTATGAAAGTCAAACCCCGAAATGACTTGATTAAAGCTTTGGTAACCTTTTGGGATCCGGCCCACAACGTGTTCCGCTTTTCAGATTTTAAGCTCACCCCAACCTTAGAAGAGGTCGTCGGATATGCGGGTTTTGGTCGAGACTTAAGGAATCAACAAGTTATCTTTCCAAGACCTATGTCAGTACGTAATTTCTTTGAGTCAGTACGTAATTTCTTTGAGGTCCTTTCCATTAGCCGGCAACTCAGAAAAGGCCGATTATCCGATAGGTGTTGTTCATTCTACTTCCTATATTCCAGATACGGTTTCTCAAACGGATTTGAAATACATGAGAAAGGATTGACTAAAAAACATGATATGGATACTTGGAGAATCCATCGCCGGTTTGCCTTCATCATAGCATTTCTGGGTGTTATAGTCTTTCCTAATTCCAAAGGTTCTATTGACGTTCGGGTGGCCAAAATCGCCCAAGTCTTGACCGAAAAGAAAGATCATACTCTGGCTCCACTCATATTATCTGACATTTTCCAGGCTTTGACTGAATGGAAGTCGGGAAAAACATTTTTTGAAGGTTGCAACATCATTCTCCAGATGTGGTTGGTTGAACATCTTCGTCACCATCCAAAATTCATGAGCTATGGTACCGATAAAGCCAATTTCATCGAGGGTTATGAAGAGAGAGTGAGGGATTACCCTTTTCCAGAAGGAGTCGAGGCTTGGGTTGATCATCTAAGGTCTTTACGAGCAAACCAAATAGAATGGACTTTGAGATGGCTCTCACTCAAAGAAGTCATACTTATGTCCCCTGCCAAGAATCATCTACTATTGATGGGTCTCAGAATTATCCAACCATATTCACCCCAAAGAGTTCTGAGACAATTGGGCCGTTATCAAGTAATACCCGAAGAGGAGGATTTGAGAATCCAAGTCATTGAGCTACACCCCGAGGCCCCTTACCTGAAGCCTTAATTCAAAAAAGTTGGAATGGGTGTCGATACTTGAAAGAAGATACCCAGGTGCCCAATCTTGCTATAGGGGAAGTGGATCTGGGATATGCGGTATGGTTTGAGAAAAGAAGTTGTATTGTTGAAGAACCAGAACCCGAGCCGGAAAGGCCTTCCAAGAGTCCTCATGTGCACGCTTTTGATGATAAAATTCAAGAAAGTCTAGCTTGGGGTGAAAAGGAAAGAGAATATCAAGCCACTATCCATGCTTTGAAAGAGAAATTAAGAAATATGGAGTTTGATAATCAGTTGCAAGCACAGGTAGTCGAGGGTGAAAAATGACAAATGACCCGAGAAAATGAGGCGCTTTGTGCCCAATTCCGGAGTATGAAAATAGCCCTCGAGACACCTGTAAGGAGTGAAAGAGATGAAAAAATCATTAACAATCTGAGGTTGAAGGTTCATGAATATACCTTCGATTTGAACAAAGCTGCAAAAGACCTGTTAGAGGCCGAAAGAAAGTTAGCAAAAGGAACGGAAGAACAGGCTCGTCAATTAAGGAAAAAATATGGCAAAGAAATCGCCATCTTGAAAGAAAAACTATTTGCCATGGGGAACGAAATGGTCCAACAGACCAAAGATCTCAGAACGGAAAGGGGGCATTACTATGAGAAGATTGACCAGTTAGAGGGAATGGTGCAAGAATTACAAGAACAGAACAATGTGAATACCCAGGTATTGGAGGCCCGAGCGCATCAAATAGGGCGCTTACTTCAAGAGAAGGGGATCATAAGGAACAAAATCCAAGAAATAGCCAACTACGTGGTACAAAAATGCCACGAGTGCGAGAGTATGACCACTTCCATGTTCTTTGCCACCATGACGAATTTCATCCACCGAGTAATGAATGACTTGGATCGACTTCAGGATATAGCACAGAGACCTGCCAATGCACCACAGGCCCCAAGAAGACAACCAGAGGCTCTCCTTTATTATTGATGTTTAGTTTTCTCGAGTCTGTACTTTTATTGCTTTCAAAAAAAAATATGTTAAGTTGTTTTGTTTTATGTCTAGAGTCTGTACTTCTCTTTCGTGGTTATTAATGTTTTCAAAAATCACTTGTAATGAAAAGAGCTATTTTTAATAGTGAAATGAAAATTGTCCTTTGTTTACATTTACCTATGCCATGAATTACGTAATGATCTGATTCACGCGGCGTCATGATACGTAAGCAATCCACATAGGATTCGATCATAGCCCTCAAAAGAACAAAAGAACAGAACGAGAGAGAATATTAAAGCTGGGATGAAACAAACAGTTGTTGCAAACATTTTAGAAAAATGTTTAATTGTTTAGGTGCATCGCATCCCAACGTGTGATTCCCTATGTGTTAATATCTCCCACTAACCAATTTGTTGTTTACTCTCAAAAGGTTACTACTTTTAAGGTGGTTGGTTTACGGTGGTATTCTGGTGACACGTCCTTATTTCACCAGATCCAAATAAAGTATCGCAATGACATCAGAAAGTCACATGTCTATTGTTGAACCAGAGGATGGCCCCACTTCGGTTATCCCTCAAGAAGAAGCGACAGTCGCCGAAGAAAACAGAAGACTGAAATGACGTATGCTAGAGATGTAGGATGTTTGGTCCAACGGAAGGGAGCCACCTAACTCTATCCTTGGTTTCCTAAAACTGATTTCCAGAACCGGAGGGACCACCAACGTGCCAATTTCAATGTCAAACCCGTTTGTTCCATTTGGGTTCCCAACATGGCCTCAAATTATACCGGAATGCCTTCTGAGGCTCGCCCCCAGGCACCATCTTCTGGATTACCCTCTATGGTATTTAATGCGCCACCAGCTACAAGTGTGGCACAGCCAACACCGGCGCGACAAAGTTTTGAGCCAGCAAATTTTACTATCCAACCTCCTCCATTCCAGCTGGATACCGCCCAGATCACTCCGAATGCTTACCCCTAGCACCCACAACTTGAGTCTCCTGTGGAGCCAGAAAAGATCTTGAAAAATATTGAACAGGATGATATAACCTGAAAGATGAAGAGTATCGAGCAAAGTTTGAAAAATATCCAGGTCCTAAGCCGCCAAAAGAGCGTATCATACGATGATTTATGCATGTTTCCTCATGTGCATCTACCTGTGGGTTTCGAAACTCCAAAGTTTGAGAAATACGACGGGCGTGGAGACTCGAACACTCACCTAAAGAGATACTGCAACCAACTGAGAGGAGCAGGAGGCAATGAAGAGCTACTGATGGCTTATTTCGGGGAAAGCCTTACGGGTATCGCCTCAGAGTGGTACATTGATCAGGATATCTCCCGTGGGCATGTATGGGATGATTTGGCTCGAGACTTCGTAAGGCAATTTCAGTACAATGTGGATATGGCCCGAGACTGAAATTCTCTATTTAATCTCAAAAAGAAAGCTTCCGAGAGCTTCCGGGAGTATGCCATTAAATGGCGGGAGCAGGCGTCCCGAGTAAAACCTCCCATGGAGGAAACTGAAATGATTAGTATCTTCTTACAGGCCCAAGAGGCCGATTATTTCCAGAATATGATGTCCGCCATGGGCAAGCCGTTCGCGGAGGCCATTAAAATTTGCGAGATGGTAGAAAAAGATTTGAAGACAGGCCGTATTTTAAGTCAATCGGCTTTGAGAGCCACCTCCCAAGACATTCAAAGCAGCTCGGGAGGCCTGGAAAACAGAAAGAAGAAAGAGGAGGGAGCCATGATGACTTCAGGCCCTAGGAATTCTCGACCACCTCGGGAATATCCAGGCCCATTTCCCAGAGCTTCACAACACTATTATCCTCATCAGGAAGCAACTTATGCCATGTCTCCTTTCCCTTATGCAGTGATGAACGCTCAGCCGCAGCCCTGGCCGCAACAGTACAACCAAAACAGAGCTCCACCTCCTAGAAATAACCATCCTCACCAAGCCCCATATAATCCACGCCCTCCTCAAAACAACTATCCATACAATACCTACCCTCGTGAACCACCAAGGAGACCTACTTTCACTCATATCGGTGAGTCATACTTAAGATTGTTGCCAAAGATGATTCACATGGGACTTCTGCATCCCGTATCTCCAACTCGGCAAAATCCAGAATCGGCGTCATACAGACGAGCAACCCGTTGTGCCTATCACTCGGGAGCGGAGGGGCACGATACTGAAGAATGCTAGACTCTCAAGAGAGCAGTAGAAAATCCGATTGAGCAGAAAAAGGTGGTGTTAAGGGGCGAGGAGGTCCCCAATGTCACAAACAATTCACTGCCAGCCCACAATATGGGCCCGTCATTAGAATGATTTGTGAAGACAAATAATTCGACCCGGCATTGAAAGACATCATTTCCATTGTGGATACTGAAAAGAAAACAAAGTCCCCCGGCCAGGATAAAGAAAAGGCCAAAGAAGAAAAGAAAACAAAGCCCCCAAGCAAGGATAAACAAAAGGCCTAGGAAGAAAAGAAAGAGACGGCACCAGCTAAAGAAGTTGTCCTTTATGTTCTGAGGGCTCCGCGAAACAACCAACTCGCCTTGAGCCCTCCCAGAAGATTAGAACTAAAATCAAAGCCGCAAAGAGCGTATGTGCCGAAGGGGACGTATATTGTGAAAAATCTGGCCATCCTACCTAAGCTGAATGAACCTCTGATCATCAGCCGCCGGCCGCAAATCCAGATCAAAAATACAACTATTGTCCCCTGGAATTATGATCAAACACTGGTAACATACAAAGGGAAAGAGGTTAGAGGGGAATTCAACGAAGCAAAACCTACTGGAAAATATCATAACCCGGAGGAGTTGAATAAAGCCAAGCATAAACACTTTCCCCTCAAAAAACCCATTATTGCCGAAGAAGCTGAAGAGTTCTTCAAGAAAATGAAAATGTCTGAACATGCCACAATTGAAGAACTCGGGAAAACTCCGGATCAAGTTTCGCTCTTGTCTCTGTTGATGGGATCAAACGAGCATAAAAAAGTACTCCTAAAAATGTTGAATGAAGCGTATGCACCAGCTAGAGAGAATGGTTGAGTGCTTCTTCGAAGTGAACAGAATTTCTTTCAGCCAAAATGACCTACCTCCTGAGGGGGCCGCTCACAACAAAGCCTTACATTTGACAGTTAAAGGTGAAGGATATTACGTGAAGAGAGTTATGCTTGACGGAGGATCCGGGGTAGATATTTGCCCCCTGTCAATGCTTCAAAGAATGGAAATCAACACTGAGAGAATCAGGCCAAATAACGTTTGTATCCGCGCCTTTGACGGTATTAAAAGGGACACCATTGGCGAAATTGACATAGTTATGACGATTGGCCCTGTGGATTTCACGGTAATCTTCCAAATCTTGGATATGGACACCTCTTATAACTTCCTGCTAGGAAGACCTTGGATTCACGTTGCTGGGGAAGTGCCATCTACTCTCCACCAGATGATAAAATTTGAACATGAGAATCAGGAGATAGTAGTCCACGGAGAGGACGAACAATCAATATACAGGGATCCCTCTGTCCCCGGCCTCGAGGCCAGAGAATGTAGCGAACATATTGTTTACCAAGCCTTTGAGATTGTGCTTGCTGATCAACACGAGAAAGGTGTTCCGAGCCCATAGCTTTGTTTATCTAATGCATCAATCATGGTCGCTACCCACATGATCCGACACGGGTAAAAACCCGGAAAGGGGCTCGGGGTATCCTTACAAGGCATTACCGAGCCAATCTCTCTGCCTGCCACCGAAAAATTCGTTGGCATCGGTTTCCAGGCTACAGATGATGATGTGAAATGGGCCAACGAACGTAAAAACAATGGATGGGACCTGCCTCAGCCAATCCCACACATCACTGAGTCCTTCATCAAACCACAGTACATTGAAGAAGAAGAGAAGGCCTTTACGGCCGAAGAAATTGAAGAAATCTGCGGGGCCATGAGACGAATGTTATATGAGGCTCACATGGTTCAGCCAGGAGAAGGCTCGAGCACCACAGAGGTGCAATACATGGGTCCGAATGCCAAACTGCAGAACTGGAAAGCTACTCCTTCCCAATCAGGCGGGAATCTTGGTAGTTAATGTTTTGTTGTCCTTTCTGCACTTCGAGTTATTTCAGGGTGTAACTCGAGTGTTTTTAATTTTATTGTCTTTAAACTTCGATGTAAAACCCCTGTTATCTTCAAATTCAATGAAATGAAATCAAAATTTCATCGTTTATTATTATTTCTGATTTTGTTTTTTTATTTTCAGTCCTAATGATGCGGCTTTAAATAACATGACATGCTTGCGGACCTCATATTCTGATCTTAATACGCTGTCTAATCTCGAAATAATGAATCAAGAACCAGAATACGACGAAGATGAGGCTTTTAGAGAAATAAACAGAGATTTGGAACAATTTGAGAATAAGCCTAAGCCAAACCTAAACGAAACTGAGCCAGTTAATTTGGGTAATCCAGAAGAGGTTCGAGAAACCATGATAAGTATTCACACGGATGAGAAAACTAGAGACGCATTGATTCAGCTTCTGTGAATTCAAAGATGTGTTTGCTTGGTCCAACGATGATATGCCCGGACTAAGTGTTGATTTAGTGGTACACAAGTTACCAACTCATCCCGATTTCTTGCCCTTCCAACAAAAGCAAAGAAAATTCAAAATAGATATCAGTGACAAAATCAAAGAATAAGTCACCAAACAATTAAAAGCCGGTGTAATCGAGTAGTCAGATACACCACATGGCTAGCCAACGTAGTCCCAGTACTGAAAAAGGATGGGAAGCTCCGAGTATGTGTTGATTATAGGGATTTGAACAAAGCAAGTCCCAAAGACAATTTCCCTCTACCAAACATCCACATCCTTGTCGACAATTGTACCAAACATGAGGTACGGTCGTTTGTGGATTGTTATGCCGGTTATCACCAGGTCCTAATGGATGAGGAAGATTTAGAAAAGACAGCTTTCACTACACCAGGGGGGACTTATTGTTACAGGGTTATGCCATTCGGTTTGAAAAACGTCGGGACAACCTATATGAGAGCCATGACTACCCTTTTCCATGACATGATGCACCAAGAGATTGAGGTGTCCATTGATGATGTCATTATTAAATCTAGAACACAAGAGGATCATGTCCGAGACTTGAGAAATTTTTTTGAGCGGCTACGCAAATATGACTTGAAATTGAACCCTGCTAAGTGTGAATTTGGTGTTCCCTCCGGGAAACTCTTGGGGTTTATAGTTAGCCGCAGGGGCATTGAGTTAGATTCGACGAAGATAAAATCCATCTGGGATCTGCCACCTCCAAAGACTAAGAAAGAGGTCATGAGCTTATTAGGAAGGTTGAACTACATCAGCCGGTTTATTGCACATCTTACAACCACATGTGAGCCGATATTCAAACTCTTAAAGAAAGATGCAGCGATCAAATGGAAAAACGAATGCCAAGAAGCCTTCGACAAAATCAAGAAATATTTGTCGAATCCACCAGCGTTGGTCCCGCCTGAACCAGGAAGACCTCTGTTCCTGTACCTAATAGTCGTGGAAAATTCTTTTGTTGTGTCATCGGGCAATATGATTTTACCGGGAAGAAAGAGCAAGCCATCTACTATTTGAGCAAGAAATTCACTGGCTATGAAGCCAAATACACTCTGCTGGAGAGAACTTGTTGTGCCCTAACTTGGGTCGCTTAAAAGCTCAGACATTATCTGCTGGCCTACACCACATACCTCACAACCAGGTTGGATCCTCTAAAATACATATTCCAAAAACCAATTCCCACAGGAAGGTTAGCAAAATGGAAAATCTTGCTCATGGAGTTTGACATCGTCTATGTCACCCGCACAACCATGAAAGCTCAAGCCTTGGCCGATCACTTGGCTGAGAACCCGATTGACGATGAATACCAACCTTTAAACACCTATTTCCAGGATGAGGAAGTCAATTCGGTCGAAGTAATCACAGAAGACACTAATACCTGGAAAATTTTCTTCGACGGAGCAGTCAATGCCAAAGGCGTTGGTATTGGGGCAATCTTGATTTCGCCCACGGGACAACACTACCCAGCCACGGCCCGTCTCCATTTCTTCTGAACAAACAATACTGCCGAATATGAATCTTGTATAATGGGCATGAACATGGCCATTGATATGGATGTGGAAAAGTTATTGATCATGGGAGATTCTGATTTGATCATCAAGCAAGCTCAGCGAGAGTGGGAAACTCGAGATGTTAAGCTCCTTCCATACAGACAACATGTGGAAGATTTTAGCCAACAATTCAAAGCCATCGAGTTCAGATACATTCCTCGATGCCACAATGAGTTAGTTGATGCACTGGCTGCGCTAGCTGCAATGTTGCCATATCCTGGTAATGTCCACATTGACCCGTTAGAAATTCAAATCAAAGAAAGACATGGTTATTGTAACACGGTCGAAATAGAGCCCGATGTCCAACCATGGTATCATGATATCAAAAGATTCTTGAAAACAAAAGAATACACAGCAGGCCAATGGGGATCAAAAGAGAACCGTCAGAAGACTCGTCAGCAGTTTCTTTTTAAGCGGAGAAGTGTTATGCAAAAGGACTCCAGATCTGAATTTGTTAAGGTGCGTAGATGCCAAATAAGCTGAAAAGATTATGAACGAAGTACATTCAAGAGTATGTGGTCCCCACATGAACGGGTACGTCCTCGCAAAGAAAATTCTGCGAGCAGGATATTACTGGATGACCATGGAAAAGGATTGTTTCAGTTTTTTCTGAAAGTACCATCAGTGTCAAATACATGGTGACCTGATTCATGCACCACCCTCGAAATTAAACCCCATGTCAGCACCTTGGCCTTTTGTTGCTTGGGGAATGGATGTCATTGGGCCAATCGAGCCAAAAGCTTCAAATGGACACAGATTTATTTTGGTGGCCATCGACAATTTCACAAAATGGGTCGAAGCAGTCACTTTCAAATCCGTCACTAAGAAAGAAGTGGTGGACTTCGTGCATTCAAACATTATTTTTCATTTCGGTATTCCAAAAACTATCATTACCGATAACGCTGCAAATCTAAACAGCCACTTGATGAAGGAGGTATGTGAGCAATTTCAAATTACACACCGTAATTCCACCCCTTACCGGCCCAAGGCCAATGGTGATGTTGAAGCAGCCAATAAGAACATCAAGAAAATCCTCAGAAAAATGATCCAAAGTTCTAGACAGTGGCACGAGAAGTTGCCTTTTGCATTATTGGGATATCGCACGATCGTGCGCACATCAGTGGGGGCTACGCCTTATTTACTGGTTTATGGCACTGAAGCCGTGATCCCTGCGGAAATCGAAATTCCCTCCCTGAAGATCATTGTGGAAGCCCAAAATCGAGGATGATGAATGGGTCAAACCCGGTTGGAACAGTTGACTCTTATTGATGATAAAAGAATGGTCGCAGTTTGCCACGGGCAGTTGTACCAACAAACAATGGCCCGTGTCTATAACAAGAAGGCACGGCCTAGGAAATTTGAAGTGGGGCAGCTCGTCCTAAGACGTATCCTCCCACACCATGAAGAAGCAAAAGGAAAATTCGCCCCGAACTAGAAAGGTCCATACATCATAAGGAAATTTCTACCAAAAGGAGCATTGTACTTAGGGGATATCGAAGGAAATGACCCCAAAACGGCTGTCAATGAAGATGCAGTCAAAAGGTATTATGTTTGACTTTTTCGTGGTGATACTCATGATCAAAATGATGAAGACTTTCATTCACGCTACCCCAAACACTACCATCTTTGTAAATCCTTTGAGCCGGTTACTCTTCCTTGATTACCCTCTTTGGAACTTGAAGTGAAAAAACAAATAAATAAATAAATAAAAATTAAAACAAAAAACAGCAACAAATGTTTTCCCGAACTATGTCTGACTTGATTCCGAAAAGATATGTAGGCAGCCTCTCCCTGGGGTTCAGTCACACAAAAAAAAAATCCACATTCCTCCAAGAGTTTAAGCCGGGGCAAGTGTTAATATTCAGCAATGATTCGTCTGAAAAATTCCAAAGTTGTAATTCAATACAAGTTCCTTTTACCCCAAATCTTATTCAAGTCCTTCCGATCGATCGGCGAAGAAAGTCCAAATTGGAGGATACGGCTATTGGGAACTTATACAAGCAATGAGAGAAAATTAAAATGAGAGATTCTTATCGGTGAAAACCCACACGGGCACCATAAGGCGACGGTGAGTAGAGAAACTAAAAATGAGAGAGTCTTGTTAGTGAAAACTCGCAAAGAGAACTACAGGGCGATGGTGAGAAGATAAATGAGAGAGGTTAGTCGGTGAATACTCGAAAAGGACACTACTAATCGAAAAATAGGATTGGTCACTGATATCGACATGGTCTGGGGCAAGGTTTCTCGACCTCGAGGTAAAAAGTCGTGACGAATTTCTGAGAGTCAGATGGTTTATATAGATCAGGCATCCAGTTCAAGACATATGTCATGTTTATTGAAGGCCGCATACACTCCAGATAAGTCCTTCTTTTCTTTTCCCCCGAAAGGGATATTTCTTGTCAAAATTCAATGTCTCCATTTCTTTGTTATTTTTCTTTCAATCCCTTTCAGTCTGACTCTGTTTCTAAGGCAAGGTAAAGAAAAGAGGGCAAAACTGATTTACATGGTTCTCGTTTGACACGAGCCGACATGCAAAGAGCACTGAGCCTTATCAGGGGCATAGAGTCAATCCCGACTGGCCACAACGGCCGATGCTATAAACGCAAAACTCTTGAAAGGAGAAAATCAAATTGAAATGCCTATAAAGTCAATTGAAGTGAAAGGTTGAGTCCCACGTGGCTAACCCTCTCGGCAAAGTTTGAAAAGTCGAAGTGCTCATTGGAAGGAAAATCATAAATGAAAGGCCGATGAAGGAAAAGTAAATATGGAAAAGGTTAAGTCCCACGCGATTAATCGTTGCAGCAGAATTTGAGGGGCCAAAACTTCCCCGATACTCTGGAAATCCAAAGGAAAAGCAAGTGAAAGGCCTATAGAGGCAAAATAAATTCAAAATTTGGGTCCCACGTGACCGATAGCCATGGTAAAATCTGGAAAGACAGAACCCCCGGGGTCAGAGATGAAACCCAATCCCCATCAAACAAGCAAGTGGTTGAGATCTTCGTCAAAAGAACTGAGATCAAACGGTTGAAAAATCAAGGCCGCAAAACCAACCCCGTTTCAAACTAACAAATTGTTCTTTGATTGAAAGAAACAGGTGTAACTCAAAGCAACCTTGTAAAGGCAAGCGTAACCAAAAGAAAAGGCGCAAGAGCTAGAAGAAGCTCTGCAGCAATAACTCCAAAAGGGAAGTTTTCTCTAAAATCCTTTCCCACATTTACTCAAAAAAAACAAAGAAAATAATGTTGAAATCAGCCCAAAGCTGAAGTGGTATAGGGTCTCCAAACCCTAGATACACCTTTCCCGACATAGGGTACACAACCCCTGGTCGATGTTTTCTTTTCTAGCATAGGGTATACAATCCCCAGCGATGATTTCTTTTCCAACGTAGGGTATACACTCCCTAGTTGATGCCGACATACGGTATACAACCCCTAGTTGATGACTTCTTTTCCAGCATAGGGTATACAACCCCTAGCTGATGTTTTCTTTTTCCAGCATAGGGTATACAACCCCTAGCTAATGAGTTCTTTGCCAGCATAAGGTATACAACCCCTAGCTGATGTTTTCTTTTCCAGCATAGGGTATACAACCCCTAGCTAATGAGTTCTTTGCCAGCATAGGGTATACAACCCCTAGCTGATGATTTCTTCTCCAACGTAGGGTATACACTCCCTAGTTGATGCCGACATAGGGTATACAACCCCTAGCTGATGATTTTATTTCCAGCATAGGGTATACAACCCCTAGCTGATGTTTTCTTTTCCTGTATAGGGTATACAACCCCTAGCTGATGATTTCTTCTCCAACGTAGGGTATACGCTCCCTAGTTGATCCCGGTATAGGGTATACAACCCCTTGCTGATGTTTTCTTTTCCAGCATAGGGTATACAACCTCTAGCTGATGTTTTCTTTTCCAGCATAGGGTATATAACCCCTAGCTGATGATTTCTCCTCCAACGTAGGGTATACACTCCCTAGTTGATGCCGACATAGGGTATACAAACCCCTAGCTGATGATTTCTTTTCCAGTATAGGGTATACAACCCCTAGCTGATGATTTCTTTTCCAGCATATGGTATACAACCCTAGCTGATGTTTTCTTTCCCAGCATAGGGTATACAACCCCTAGATGATGATTTCTTTTCCAACGTAGGGTATATACTCCCTAGTTGATGCCGACATAGGGTATACAACCCCTAGTTGATGATTTCTTTTCCAACATAGGGTATACAACCCCTAGTTGATGATTTCTTTTCCAACATAAGGTATACAACCCCTAGTTGATGATCTTTTCCAACGTAGGGTATACACTCCCTAATTGATGCCAACATAAGGTATACTCTCCTTAGTTGATGATTTTTCCGACATAGGGTATACAATCCCTAGTTGATTTTATTTTGCAACGTAGGGTCTCCAACCCCTAATTGATCTTACTTTTAGACATAGGGTATCCACTCCCTAGTCTACAATAACTCCGAGTGCACTGTTCCCGGCTTTTCATTGCTTTCAATAATAAAGTAGCATAGATTTCGTTACAATAACTCACAAGATGTTCCTAGTGAAAACTGGGGCAGAAAATTTCATTCATTTGCTAGTGAAAACAGTGGATTCGAGACAACCAAAAGAATAAGTTTCAATCCAGAATAATAAAAACAAAAGAGAAAAGAGAAGGTTGAATCCAAAGTGCAGAAACGAGGAAGACATGGACTAGTTAGGACGAGATTGAAGTCATCCGTTCGGTGTATCCTACCTTGATCTGAGGACAGATAAGACGAAACCATCACCTGTGGCTAACAAGCATCAAGATCCAGGTCAGAGTCAACAGAAGATCAAGACTCAAGACCAAGTCTTAGATAGGAATCTTGTAACTAGCAGCTGATAGGTTTAGTTAGTCTTTCGTTTTGTTACTTTGGTGTAATAAGGAGATCAGCAGCAGTAACGGCAGCAACCGCAGTGAAACCACAGTTACCTGGTAGTCCCAGCTACCAAAACTTCCAGAAATACACTTACCTGATTCCCTTATAGCCAAGAATATGTAGGAAACCTTTGAAGCAGGGTTCGGTCAAACTTTTCAAAAACGCTTTACAATGGAGTATATGAATGGTAAAGTCGTTCATGACTGCTCACTTTGTCTTTACCCGAGAACTCTTCGTGTTTCCGAGCAAAGAGGGGCAGTTGTGAGCATGTGATTTTTCATCCACCATACATTCCTACAGAATTCAACAAAATAAATTAATTTATAAATATGGTTGAATTTTTAGTGATTTTTGTGAATTGTTTTGCAATTTCATAATCATAATTCGTTCTTTAAAATTATCAAAGTTGCATAATTAGGTGCATCATCATCATCAAGGAGTTACAAATTTATGATTTACAATTAATTGAAATAAATAACAACAAAAGTGATGACTATTTGACATAGTATAGATTTAGCAATTAATCGCTTAATTTAATCATTTTTGTGGAACTTATTCTCTAAATGATTAGGAGTATCAAATTAAATATTTTTACTCTTAATTAGTTGATTAATCAGTGTATAAATTGGACAAAAATTAAGTTAGAATTAATTATTCCATTTTTTTTAGTTTAAACCTAATTGAAATTAATTAATTGATTGTGAGAACAATGAAACAAAGATCTGGGCTCAGTTTACCCAGGCCCAAATTAGTTCCCTATAACCCACCTAAATGTCCAGCCCAATTGACCCCAAACCCGATCCAGCCCCTGTTACCCAAAACGACCTCGTTTTTAATTAAACCAATCCCAGCCGTTGATCTTCCCAGATCTAACGGCTGGGAACTAACAATACATTTAATACAAATATGTCCTATCTTCACCCCTTTCATTTGTAAGTATTACACCCTCCCCCACCCCCGCCCCCACCCCTATCTGTCTCTCTCACTCCTCTCTCTTCACCTCACCGTACCACCACCCTGCTCCGCCGACCGGAAATCGCCCACCGGCGGCGGAGCTCCACCAATCTGGACAAATTTCACCCAGACTACCCTCTTTTTACCCTCAACCACACCCCACCGTTGGTTTCCTTAAAATCACATCAAAAACCTCCAATTTCGGATCTAAAAACTCAAAACCATAGACTTCTTCTACATGTTGATTCAAGAACCCCCAATGGCTCACACCTACATGAGTCGATAGCTCTTTATGAGAGCTATCGATTCATGCGGGTTTGGACCATTTTCAAACCCATTGGAGTNAACGCCATCACTGGTATCCCCCCTTCTTTTCCTATCTGTTTTCTTTTCTTTTGTTTTTATTTCCTTTCCAATTAAAATCATTATTGTTTAGTCCATGTTCTCATGTTACTCATTCGTATATGTCACTTATTTTATTGATTTAACTTCTAAGAATTAACGCATCAGATTAATCTTCCAAATAGAGTCATATATGCGTATCATTGTTTTGTTCATGCTTTTAGGTCACTGTTTTCATTTTAGTTTAGCCGCTAAATGCATGCTCCGATTATGTGGTAGCCATGTTTAGGTTTAATTGTTCTTGTCAATTGATAACTAGGATTATCTGTTAATCATTGATTAATTAGGTCTTCTTTCCTATTTTCTCGGTTAAATTTGATTACGAGTAGTTAGTTTAGTTGATTCATGTTTTTCTTCACTGTTTTTCCCTAAGTATACTGCCCTATCCTAGATTACTTGATTCCCTGACTTGTTTTCTGATTTTTAGTCTATTGCTGAATTGTTTTCAAAGCTTGATTAGATAATTGCCTCAACTCGTCTTTTGATTTTAGTATAGTCTGAAGATTAATCATTCACCCAGATTAATTGATTAGTTAATTAGGATCCTAAATTCATTAAGATTTTAGTTACTAATATAATTAACTAAGATCAAGAATCAGTTGAATAAACTAATTGAGCACCCTGAATTAACTAAGTCCTAATCCTAGTTAAGAATAACTAATTAGGTTTAGTTAACTAAAGTGAGTTATATGACTAACTAACCCAAGTTAGTAGATAACTCAAGCAAGTTAACCATGGTTACCTAATGGTAATTACAGGGACTTCAAGGGGTATATTAGGTAACTTAGATTAAGAAATCAGATTTTTAAGGGTAGAAGGGTCTTTTCATAGGCTGGAAGTTTCTGGAATAGGGGCAGTTGTCCCAAAGGATAAGGGTGACAGCTGCCCTATGTACTATTTCAGCTCTTTGAATAGGGAATATGCAAAAGCATATCCCATCCCTAAGCCTCCTATAAATAGACCCTCCTTTTAGAGACTTAGGACCTTATTTTAGAGACTGAAAATTACCTTTTTCACACACAAGAACATGTTCTCCCTCATCTGCTCTTTGTTTTATTTGCTGAAAGTATTTGAAAAATACCCGAAAAATCAGAATAGTTTCTCCTTCCTTCAAAAAACATGAAAATGTTCCTAAAAATCAGTGAAAAAATCTAGCTTTTTTGCAAAGTCTCTTCAAAGTTTTCCGGTGTCTCTTCCTCAATTTTGGTTTTGATTTGGACGTTTGCTTCTGGTTTTCTAAAAATCCATTCAAGTTATTCTGGTAGCTGGTTGATTCTGAGGCTTCTGTTCTGTTGCTGCCTGATCTTTCCTTCTTCTATTTAGATTTTCTTGGGCCTGACCTTTTTTTGGTCAGGGTTTCTTCGAATTACTGCTCCTAAAGGTATGTAAACTGAACCTTTCTACGAAACTTTAAGATCTGAAACATGTTGTCTTTCTTCCATGAATCTGTAGCTTGTTTGCTTAAACCTATTCATGTATTAACTTATGTGACAAAAATGTGATGCATGTGTATAGAGTTTGAGTACTACATTATGTTTGCTTGGTTTCTAATAGCTAAACCTTACAT